>BQKZ01003740.1:36355-60493 GCA_036244855.1 Temnopleurus reevesii
GCAGAGGAAACAAACAGTACTACTAGTAGCGACGCTGTTCTCTTAGGAGAAGATGGGTAAGATTTAATAATAATGATGATAATGATGGTAATGATTATAGTGCTGCCCTCGATAGTGACGAGGAATACAGTGTGGCATCTTGTGACAATGAGGTCATGGAAGAACCAATGAGTACTAACGGCAAAGACTCTGGCCTTGTAGGAGAAGATGGCGATGATGTTATAATAATGATGATAGTATTGATAATGATGCTGCCCTCGACAGTGATGAAGAGGACAGTGCAGAGTCTTCTGATGACGAGGTTGCAGAGGAAACAAACAGTACTACGAGCAACGACTCTGGCCTCTTGGGAAAAGATAGGTATGATTCAATGATAATGGGAATGATAATGATGCTGCCCTCTAAAGTGATGAAGAGGACAGTGCGGAGCCTTTTGATGATGAAGTTGCAGACGAAACAAACAGTACTAAGAGGCTCTGGCCTCTTGGGGGAAGATGGGTATGATTCAGTGATGATGGGAATGATAATGATGCTGCCCTCTAGAGTGATGAAGTGGACAGTACGGAGTCTTCTGATGATGAGGTTGCAGACGAAACAAACAGTACTTACTACAAGCAATGAGTCTGGACTTCTCGGGAAGATGGGTAAGATTAATGATGATGATAATTGAACGCTGATACTAAAAGAAGAATTAGAGCCATGGAAATAAGGGGTTACAGGAGACTACTTGATATCTCATATCAAGACCATATCACTAATGAGGAAGTGAGACTTAGAATTGAAAATGCCATTGGTCCACACGTTGACCTTCTGACCATCGTTCGAAAACAAAAATTGAGGTGGTATGGGCATACCACTCGTTAATCTGGCCTTGCCAAGACCATCATGCAGGGTAAAGTAAATGGAGACAGAAGGAGAGGGAGGCGAAAGATATGCTTGGAAGACAACATCAGAGATTGGACAGGACTTGAGCTAAGAAATACATTACGGATAGCTGAATATAGAAAGGAATGGAGAGCTGAGGTTAGGAGATCCTCTACTGCGCCCCAACGGATTTCAAATCTAAGGGACAGGTGAACAGGTGATAATAGTAATGAGATAATATCTGCTGCTCTGGATAGTGACAAGGACAGTGCGGCATCTTCTTACAATGAGGTCTTAGAGGAACCTAGCAGTACTACCACCAGTGACTGTGTTTTTTTTTAGGAGAAAATTTTGTGAAGTATGGTGATTATGATCATAATAATTACAGAAAAGGGTCATTAGGATGGTGAAATAAAAAGATTGATATAGCACTCAGATTACATCTTAAATGATTCACATTTTATACCTGTTACAGTTTTGGCATTGATATTATGACACTTCCCTGGACATTACAAACTTTCTCAGACAAATCAGCTATTGTTAAATCAACAACTTATTAAAGGGGAACCAACCCCTGGAATTAGCAGCTCTCATTGAATGAAGGAAAATCAGATGAACAAACTGTGAAATTTGAGCAAAATCGGATAACCATTTCAAAAGTCATGAATTTTCAAGTTCACAGAGATTCAAAAGGTTTGACGATCACTGCCGCTTATGGGGATCCGTGTGATCGGCAACACTGACAGAATCTGTGACGTTATGTCGGAAAACTCCTTATTCACTTTGTACATAGAATATTTAAAAATTGATTAATGTAGAATTTAAAGTAAAGTTGCAACATGGTTCTCCTCGAAATACATGCAGAATCAATACAGAAAAGCTATACCCCAACCAAAAATTTATATTTTGTTGACTTGCCGAAAAAAGGAGAAAATGTGAAGTTTTGTATACAGAGTGAATGAGGAGTTTTCCGACATTACATCACAGATTCCGTNAATAGCTAGATACACACAAAAGACCCCCCCCCCCTCTTATTGTGCTGAAACATTTGTGTATCAAACAATTGTGAATGCTGTAATGAAGTTGTTTTTTGTCCAAAATCCTTTGTCCCATCTGCTCACAGTGAAGTTTGCTGATTTATATCACCATCAACATTGTGTCATGATTATATTTGATCACTTTGTTCGAATAGCTTCACATGTATGAGCTTTCATCAGTATTGTTACATGTTGTTACACATCAAAACCCAGTACATTTCATTCATATCCTGTAAAAGCCAATATTTTAGCACACAGACATTGTAACAAAGTCACTGAATTTGGGACATTTTCACACATTAGCGAGTTTCTATTTTCAAGTTTTGAAAGATTGTTGTATATGGCCTTTTAATGAGTGAAAGTTTTAGCAAATTCATGGTTGCAAATTTGTGGAAATAAAACCCCAGCAAAATTTTCAGCTTTAACACTATTGTCTGTGATTTATGAACAAGCCTTCAGATGATTGCCACTAATTGTATAGAGCCAGTGAGTGTACAATAGCAACAATCGCATTGAAACAAATGCATTAGAATCAGTGGTGGAGTTGGAGTTCCTTGTATCGAGGCATCAGCCTTTTTTTAAATCACTGAGGATGTATTTCCTATTCAAATATTATAAATGTATTTCTTAATCACCTGTCTAAGGTAGCATTGAAGGTCATACTGTTGGCTATAGAACCTCACTGGGATGGCATTTTGCTACAGTCAAGGAATTTACTATATATTGTTTGATATGAATAGTAATAAATTGTATAATGTATACAGTATTGTAATTACATGTATATTGAAAATTTGAACTTCAAAATATTTTTAATCTTCAATGTAGAGGTTTGGTTTATAGAGCCAATGTGAAATGTCGCTCAAGTAACAATGAAAGGTTTCTCTTTGTTCTCTGACATACAGGAGGCAGATGTCTGCTGCCCTCGACAGTGAAGAGGAGGACAGTGCAGAGTCTTCTGATGATGAGGTCGCAGAGGAAACAAACAGTACTACTAGTAACGACGCTGGTCTTTTAGGGGAAGATGGGTAAGATATGATGATGATGATAATAGAAATAGTAATATCTGCTGCCCTCAATAATAACAAGGAGGACAGTGCAAATTGATGTAACGATGTAGCAGAGGAATCAAACAGGACTACAAGCAACGACTCAGGGCTTCTAGGGGAAGATAGGTAAGATGTAAAGATAATAAAGGATAATGATGATGATGACGATGCTGCCCTCGACAGTGATGAGGAGGACAGTGCGGAATCTTCTGATGAAGAGGTAGCAGAGGAAACAAACAGTACTACTAGTAGCGAAGCTGTTCTCTTAGGAGAAGATGGGTAAGATTTAATAATAATGATGATAATGATGGTAATGATTATAGTGCTGCCCTCGATAGTGACGAGGAATACAGTGTGGCATCTTATGACAATGAGGTCATGGAAGAACCAATGAGTACTAACGGCAAAGACTCTGGCCTTGTAGGAGAAGATGGCGATGATGTTATAATAATGATGATAGTATTGATAATGATGCTGCCCTCGACAGTGATGAAGAGGACAGTGCAGAGTCTTCTGATGACGAGGTTGCAGAGGAAACAAACAGTACTACGAGCAACGACTCTGGCCTCTTGGGAAAAGATAGGTATGATTCAATGATAATGGGAATGATAATGATGCTGCCCTCTAAAGTGATGAAGAGGACAGTGCGGAGCCTTTTGATGATGAAGTTGCAGACGAAACAAACAGTACTAAGAGGCTCTGGCCTCTTGGGGGAAGATGGGTATGATTCAGTGATGATGGGAATGATAATGATGCTGCCCTCTAGAGTGATGAAGTGGACAGTACGGAGTCTTCTGATGATGAGGTTGCAGACGAAACAAACAGTACTTACTACAAGCAATGAGTCTGGACTTCTCGGGAAGATGGGTAAGATTAATGATGATGATAATTGAACGCTGATACTAAAAGAAGAATTAGAGCCATGGAAATAAGGGGTTACAGGAGACTACTTGATATCTCATATCAAGACCATATCACTAATGAGGAAGTGAGACTTAGAATTGAAAATGCCATTGGTCCACACGTTGACCTTCTGACCATCGTTCGAAAACGAAAATTGAGGTGGTATGGGCATACCACTCGTTGATCTGGCCTTGCCAAGACCATCATGCAGGGTGCCGTACATGGAGACAGAAGGAGAGGGAGGCGAAAGATATGCTTGGAAGACAACATCAGAGATTGGACAGGACTTGAGCTAAGAAATACATTACGGATAGCTGAATATAGAAAGGAATGGAGAGCTGTGGTTAGGAGATCCTCTACTGCGCCCCAACGGATTTCAAATCTAAGGGACAGGTGAACAGGTGATAATAGTAATGATAATATCTGCTGCTCTGGATAGTGACAAGGACAGTGCGGCATCTTCTTACAATGAGGTCTTGGAGGAACCTAGCAGTACTACCACCAGTGACTGTGTTTTTTTTTAGGAGAAAATTTTGTGAAGTATGGTGATTATGATCATAATAATTACAGAAGAGGGTCATTAGGATGGTGAAATAAAAAGATTGATATAGCACTCAGATTACATCTTAAATGATTCACATTTTATACCTGTTACAGTTTTGGCATTGATATTATGACACTTCCCTGGACATTACAAACTTTCTCAGACAAATCAGCTATTGTTAAATCAACAACTTATTAAAGGGGAACCAACCCCTGGAATTAGCAGCTCTCATTGAATGAAGGAAAATCAGATGAACAAACTGTGAAATTTGAGCAAAATCGGATAACCATTTCAAAAGTCATGAATTTTCAAGTTCACAGAGATTCAAAAGGTTTGACGATCACTGCCGCTTATGGGGATCCGTGTGATCGGCAACACTGACAGAATCTGTGACGTTATGTCGGAAAACTCCTTATTCACTTTGTACATAGAATATTTAAAAATTGATTAATGTAGAATTTAAAGTAAAGTTGCAACATGGTTCTCCTCGAAATACATGCAGAATCAATACAGAAAAGCTATACCCCAACCAAAAATTTATATTTTGTTGACTTGCCGAAAAAAGGAGAAAATGTGAAGTTTTGTATACAGAGTGAATGAGGAGTTTTCCGACATTACATCACAGATTCCGTCAAATTTGCCGATTGCATGGATCCCTATCAACGGTAGGGATCGTCATATCTTTGTGACTTTGAAAATTCATAACTTTTGAATGGTCCGAATTTGCTCAAATTGTCAGAGTTTGTTCATTTGATTTTTCTTCATTCAATGAGAGCACGTTAATTCCCGGGGTTGGTTTCCCTTTAAGGCTATTGCAAAATCAGGAACTAACATAGGTTTGCGAGGTCTGAGTAAGTTGTCAGAGGTGTCACAGGGAGATATTGGTAAAGTATTCAACCTTATAATCAACGCCATTCTCAACCTCTCTATCCTTTTCAGAACCCGCAGTTCCAGTAAGATCCTTAGGTTTGTGAACAAGGTCGCCAATTCAAACTACTTCCAACGGGCTACTCAGAACAAGTACGTCAAAAGGGCCTTCAACGAAGTCTCCAACACTTCCGTAGAACTCACAGTAGAAGTAAAGGAGCTGAGAGGTGTGCTAGCTGTGAACATCCCACCCCCACCGTCTGATAGACTATGGTATGTTTGAGTGATGGTGCCATTCACAGTAGGTTGGAACAGGGCATGAAAATGTGGCTCAAGTAGAGTTAAAGACTTATGTATGTGAAGGGGGCTTTCAACCAAGTTTTCAACACTTCCATAGCACCTACTATAGAAGTAAAGGAGCTCAGAGGTGTGCTAGCTGTGAACATCCCACCCCAACCGTCTGATAGATTATGGTAGGTTTGAGTAATGGTGCTGTTCACATTAGTCTAGGTTCAGGTTGGGGATATACCATCTGTTAGAAGTGTGGAGCAAGTTCATTCAAACCTGTCTTGGGGGGTGTTCTTCAAAAGTTGCAATTGATCGCAAGTTGCAGTTGATCGGAACGTGCCAATCAAAATCATTGTTTTATATGTATCTTCTTAAATGCGCATACCGTGTGGGAATGGGAATGCGCTCTACAATTTGCAAAGTAGCAGTTGATTTGCAGTTGATTTTGAACAACACACCCGTAGTAACCAACTGTCTATAGTCACTACTGGTCTGAAGTTGTCGCCTATAATTTATCCCTCCCCTTAGAAATATGTAGTGCAGAAACTGTCTTTAAACAGCTTTCACTGTGTGTGTTGAGGGTTTGTAACAAAGTGTAGGTCCAGTGCTTTAGTAGATCTTTCATTAGAAGTGGAGGAATGTAGAAGTATGCTAGCTGTTTCCAATCCCCACCGCTTGAGGAATAGACTACAGGCTTGAGTGATAGTAATGGAAACAAACATGATCTGCCAAACTTTATTTGCAATATCGAGAAAAATGTTTAAATAAAATATATAGCACGTTAGGCTGTTAATAATAAGTCGGCAGTTGTTGTGGTAATACGGACTTGGGAGGTGTTGCGAGAAAGTTGCAATTAACTGCTAATCAAACAAAAATTTGTAAAAATTTGAAAAAATGTTGAAACCCTAATTTTTATGCGCACAGTCTGATGAGGATGACGATGATGAGGGCCTCTTGTATAGCGCTGGTCCCGTCTCAGCTTGGCGCTCATGGCGCTCGAATTACTCAAAATAATGTCTCACAGATTTCAATGTCCTAATGAGTTCTATGGTTTATCTTTCAGTCCAAGAACTCCGAGCGGTGGTATGATTTGGTTATTCGTGTAGCAACAAGAGAGTGGGGAACAGATAGGTCTTTAGGTAGGACTCGGAGAACTGCACTTCTGTAAACAGGATGCACAAGAGACAGTGGTTTTGATTGGTGCGTGCAAATCATTTCCAACTTACTATTTTGTCGCAAACACCGCTTAATTTGTTGCCAGATGCAGGGTTAGGTTTGTGATAAGGTTTAATGTTTCAGAATAATGCTGGGGTCAGTTTTCAGGTTAGGTTTGGGGTTCAATTTAAGCTTTGGCTCACTGTATAGATTTTACTCAGCAGCCGGTATCCCAGAGCATTGTCACATATTCTGGCCTATATGATATGGACTGCCCAAATTTGGGATATGATTGTAAATCATCTGTCTTTCTTCTTTGTAGGTATGGATTCCGAGGGAAGCCGCATCTATGGTTGTCAGCCAAGCCCAAGCTAGGGACAAGACAAGTGACGATAACACACATCACAGAGTACATCGAGAAGAAACTAGAGAAAGAATTTCAGGTAAGTTGTATCTTTATTATACGTGTGTGGTATAGATATTGAATGAAGCCTCAGCTATGGTTGTCAGCCAAGCCTAAGCTAGGGACAAGACAAGTGACGATAACACACATCACAGAGTACATTGAGAAGAAATTAGAGAAAGAGTTTCAGGTAAGTTGTATCTTTATCATATGTGTATTATACTGGAGGATCCATACTAGTTCTTGGCAGCTTTACCGACCTGGTAAGCAGATAGGTATTGTACGTGTGGGGTATAGATTTCGAATGAAGTCTCAGTTATGGTTGTCGGCCAAGCCTAAGCTAGGAACAAGACAAGTGACGATAGCACACATTACAGAGTACATCGAGAAGAAACTAGAGAAAGAGTTTCAGGTAAGTTGTATCTTTGCTACACGTGTGGGTATAGATTTTGAATGGATTTCCCACCTTTGGTTGTCAGCCAAGCCTAAGCTAGGAACATGACAAGTGACGATAACACACATTACAGAGTACATCGAGAAGAAACTAGAGAAAGAGTTTCAGGTAAGTTGTATCTTTGCTACACGTGTGGGTATAGATTTTGAATGGATTTCCCACCTTTGGTTGTCAGCCAAGCCGGAGCTAGGAACATGACAAGTGACGATAGCACACATCACAGAATACATCGAGAGGAATTTGAAGGGGGTGAAAAGCCAAAGAGCAGCTGAAAATGTCTTTCCAGATCATATTTCAAATGCTTATTCATAATTTCACTGTGATTTTTTCCAATATAAGTGAAGAGTGAAGAAAAAAAAATTGGAAGGGGGGTGATACGTAACTACCCGGAAAGTGATAAGGGAGCAGGAATTTTTCCCAAGATCAATGCAGGTTTGATGGTAATTTGAAAGTTCACGACTGCATAATCTTAAGATTCTTTAATCAACGACTAGATATCACACATGTTTCCACAATTTGTTTCCTTTCTCCATTTGCAGAGAGTGTTTGTGCTACCCAACATGGATGATATCCCAGTGCCCATCATGAACTTTGACATCGAGGAACAGCGCTTCCAAAAGAGATGATAATTCATCCATCTATGGTCCCTGCAATCTGCTAATGCAACAAAACGTCGCTCAGTGTGCCACCTAATTCCTGTCAGAGTCTAGTGGTCTAAAAATACTCTATTGTAAGATGTTCAATGTGGGAATTGACCACAGGAATTCAAAATTGTAAGAGAGAGTAGCAATTGTGGACAATTTGATTCAGCATTTTCTACTTTCTACTGTGTATGCTGTCCAAATGGGTAGTATTACCAATTCACATAATTATTTTCGTGAAGAATTCATTTCAAGTCACGGCCAAATGTGAAGCTGTATATCAAATAGAAAACGGAATTAATTCCAAGAATTGGCTGGTGAAGTCGCCCATTAATGCCTGTCTGTCTAGTAGAAGGTTGCCAGAAAGTTGCAGTCGATCGCAAGTTGCTGTTGGTTGGCATGCACCATTCAAAAGCATTATTTTATGGACGTCTTTTGAATAGCTGCTTGATCTAATATGCAACTGATTTGCAGTTGATTTGCAATCAATTTACAAGATTTTAGCAACACCATCTAAGTGGAAGCTAGAATTCCTCTTACACTTAGGGGTGTTGCTAGGAATTTGCCACTGATGTGCAGTTAATTTGTAAACAATCAAAAGTTTCTCGCAACACTCCCTAAGTGAAAGATACAACTCCTCTTGTGTACGCTATTTAACTCTGAATCACATCAGTACTTGCTAATGAAATCTAGATATGTGTGTGGAATGCAAGAGAAAGTATTGGTTTATATGTATAAAAAAATGTATTTATGACCAGTGATATATCTGCATAGATGTTGGAGGCATTGGAAACATTACATGGTCTATACCTTAGGTAAATTATCTGCCCAGGAAAGCTCAGCTTTTGGTTATAGACTCTCTTGTAGGTGTGTTACTGTTAGTGGATGATATACAAACAAATAAAGATAAAAAGTGTATGAGGTAAAATAGATTTGACTTATTGCTCACTGATTCCCTCCATATCCTTTTGAACGGTTTTGGAAATGAAAGTCCATCGCAAAAACTAGATAAAGAAAATGGGTAGCACGATATATCTATTTAAAAGTTGGTAACTCTCTGTTATAAATAACTATGATGTGGTGCGTTTATATGCGGTAACATTTCGGTGTACGATTTCATGAAGAATGGTCGAAAATCAACATGGTGTGTATACACAAAGGGCTAATTAATTGCATTCTAAAGCAAAGTGTACTTGAGTGAGTCTTGTTACTACATGTATGTGTGAACATCTGTGTTGTTGATATTGTCTAAACATCTAAAAAGAAAACTAAAGAAAAAATGCCTTGCAATGTGAAACGTCTTCTGAAAAAATGGGAATTATTTTTTATCATGCATGTGTATTTTTGAATGTGTTTGATGTACTGTCTTCATGCAGAGAATTAAAGCTGTTATTGAAAATATAATCCTGTCGGTTTATAAATATAATAAATCTTATTTATTCCCAGTATAATTCATACTTTCTATTATAAAACCATGTTGTTATGTGTCGAAACCCCAGTGCATTATTTTGTAATGATTGTACTATTAATTTATCTCTCTTCTATATATCGTCTTTAAAAAAATAATGAGCGCAGAGCTGCCAACCAGTTGGATTTGGGTCCTGACCAGTAGAATTTTTCATCAATGATAGGGCACTAGGACAACAAATTTGATATTTTTATTCCTTGAGAAAGTGTGAGCGGATGGAAGGAAAAAAAAAAAAAAAAAAAAATCAATTTTTTTCCCTGAAAATTTGATTTGTAGAGATGTTAGATTGGCAGCTCTTTTAGGACCATTTTTTGGTTGGTGGTTTTGCATAGGGAATGCATCCTATCTAAAATGCAAAAGATTTTCTAGAAATATCTTCCACTTTTGTGTTTTCTTTATGTTGTCAAATGCATATGATTCATGATTAAGGAGTTTATGAAATCCATGTGACCCTGTGCGCAAGGATTCATAGCTCATCAAAAAAAAAGAGTTCAATTCAGCTACCAAATCTCATACAGGTTTAATTTTACTATGTTTAGGTGAAAATTTGTGTAACAACAATTTTACACAAGACTTTATATCTGTTTGCCTAACAGTCCTTCATATTTTGAAAACCATTAAATTTTAGGTCTTGAAATTTTGCGCATGATACATTGTAAAGTTCAAGAAATTTCATGGGATGGTTGTAAAGATATACATCACCGTTTGCGTAATAGACACTTCATGTGGAATTGTCTATTGTGAAAGTATATTTAATATTGTAGAAACTATTTGTGTGTATCAGTTATAGATACTTTTTATGATTCAGAGTGTGTATAGTTTACAGTTTCTTCTGCTTATAGCTACCTATATTTGTGTTTCTTTTAAGACTGCAAATACCAGGATGTTTGAATTCAACACCTTACAGGATCAGTTTACCCTACAAAAGTGTTTAAACAAGACTATATCTGTATCATTTATTTGATTACATTTGTATTATTGAAATAATTCTTGCCTTATCCCAACATGGATAAACACTGATTGACAGTGCTTTACCGCGAAGCTGTGAAAAAAATCACAGACATTCTCGGTAGGAATCGAACTCACGATCTCTTGATGACTAGACAGGTGTCTTAGTGGGTTCGATTCCTACCCGAGAATGTCTGATTTTTTTTTCACAGCTTCTCGGTAAAGCACTGTCAATCAGTGTTTATCCAAGTTGGGATAAGGCAAGAATTATTTCAATAATTTATCTACCCAACACAAAAATCATTCAATTGATACATTTGTATTGTTTTAATATGTTTGGTGTTAAAATCAGCACCAATTAAATCAATCCAACGTTTTAACACTTTGCTGATAAACACCAGTGCAGACTCCGTTTAGTGTTGAATTCAACGCCTTGTGTTTTTCAGTGCTCACTTTGATTTATACGTGTATGAGAATTGGTGCCTTTGATATTTAATTTTTGAAAGTATATTTCTTACATTATCATGCTGCATAGATATGAATCATTCTAAACATGATTATTTATAAGTGTGGCCATATATGAATTTATGTTTACTCTTTAACAACTCTGAAAAACTTCATAGAATACTAACACCCTGTACATTGCAAAAACTATGGTGTTAGATTAAAACAAACTGAATATTTGTATTGTGCAACTAAAGAAAAAGTTTTCGAACATCATCAGTGCTAAGTTAAGCTGATTTTGAAGATGCTATTTTGATTTGTTTCTGTGCTTAAACCAAGTTGATTTCATTTCAGTGTTAGAATACACGCATTCTATTTCTGGCATTGTAATAACATTATGCATTTCAGTTTTAGATTAAAGTCAATCTTATTCATTGCTGGTTTTGTTCTGGCACTATTTTTGGTATAGCCCATTATGAATACCAAGTTAGTGTTAGGTTAACCGCCTAGATTTTTGCAGTGTATTACTGACTGACTCAAATTTGTGTTTTGGGCAAAAAAAAATAATGATTATTGCAAGTGCTCTGTCTTCCCATTGGAGAATGTGTTATTCATATATACTAAGATCTGATTTCTAATGAGAAGTCATTTACACTGCAAAAGTATGGTGTTATTTCAACACTAATTTTGAGTTCATATCATTTAACACCAGGAAAATGCTAGAACAGAACCAGTCATGAGTTATACATGAGATTGTTCCGATTCTAACGACAACATGGAATGAAATGCACTATTTTAAGCACCAAAATATATTACTGATAACACCACTTGAATTACTTTAATTTTGAAGTGGTGTTCTAACACTTTTTGTTGGTGTTCATTATAGATACCAAATTGGTGTTAAGCTAACACCAAGGTTTTGCTTCGTGACTAATCATTTCAATGATCTTTTGAAGTATTCTTTGAAGTTTACTCTAGAAATTATATCAGTGTTCATCAGGAAATATGTGCTATAACTGTACTGGTACTATTGTTTGTTGTGTCTATCACAAAACAGAAATGGATATAATCTGATCACCGAATTTGCTACTAAGTCAAGTCTTGAAATATATGTGGATTAAAACTAACAAATTATGGGCTCATACATGTATGAGATATATCATTGTTATTATCTGCTTTTATTAAGTCACAAAGTAAGTCTAACATGAACATATTGGACATTTGCCCAAACAATTAACCTTGTACCGATCGTTCACTAAGTTTTTTAAGCATGTTTCTCTTGGGTTATACCATATCAATCAAACAACATAGGTTTGAATATTGGATAGAAATTGTCTCATAAATCAACTTCTTTCCATTCGTTCCCCACACTAAAAAAGAATAAATGATTAGGTGATTAATAGAATGATTTATTTGTCAAGAATTAGAATCGGTTAGATGAATTTTTGCAAGAAATTTTATTCGTAAAGTTCTAACATAAAAGTCAATCAGTCAGCTTTCAGCCATTAGCAGGCCATTATTTATCATCCATGTTTATGCGCGCAGCATGGGGGAGGGGGGTTTAGGGGCGCCCTCCTTCTGGGTCAGAGCTAAGGGGGCGCCAAAATTTGACTGTAAAAAAGCCCCCAAATGGTTGGAAAGGGGGCACCAAATCGTTGAAAGGGGGCACAATAATTGCTGATAGGGGGGCAATGAAGATCTTTTTTTTGCTTCTCAGCTATCCTCAGTCCCCCATGGGGCACCAAATTTGAGGTATCAAAATCCTGGGTGCGCGCATGATGTCACATGATACTTCTTTGTAAGTATAGTCATCTCTGCCTAAGTTGAAGTTGTGCAAGTCAAATAATTGCCTAAGTCGATGTCATTTGTTAGAACAAATCTAGAACAAATCATACATAATAATAACTCTTTTTAATTGAACAGATTTTTTTGGTCCCAAGATATTTTATGTAGACAAGATTGACCTTTTTTCAATTGTTTACTTTTGAGTATCAAGTCCACAAACAGTTCTACCATATTTGCGATGTTAGCACAATGGTGTGCAAAAAGAGTAATTTTATCATTTTGTTCTTAAATGAAAGATAGGGGTGTTCATCAATAATTTCTCTGTCGGTAGAGTAATCTTGCCATAAACCTCCAATAATTGAACACTTAAAGGGTGGTCACTGCTCGTAAAATGCAGATAAAATAAGTTATGTAGATCATGAAAAAGTTATTATTTTGTTATTTTGTTAAAAACCTAAATCTGTAGATAAAACTTCTCAACTTTAATGCCATTTATATGTTTGCTCTTACTTGTCAATACTATACAGCATACCTGTGTCCATTGTCGTAACCAGACCGTTTAAATTGATGTGAATTTCCATAACTCAATAGGAGGGTTCTTATTTGGAGTCTAAACCCTACGTTTTCAGAAACTACGACAGTCCAATGGAAGCCGAGATTTGTGAAAAATCTAAATCTGTAGATAAAACTTCTCAATGTTAATACCGTTTTATGTTTGCTCTAACTTGTCAATATTATACAGCATACCTGTGTCCATTGTCGTAACGAGACCGTTTAAATTTATGTGAATTTCCTTAACTCAATAGAAGGGTTCACACTAAGAGCCAAACCCTAAGTTTTCAGAAACTACGACAGTCCAATGAAAGCCGAGATTTGTTAAAAATCTAAGTCCGTAGATAAATCCTTCTCAATGTTAATACCGTTTATGTTTGCTCTAACTTGTCAATATTATACAGCATACCTGTGTCCATTGTCGTAACCAGACCGTTTAAATTTATGTGAATTTCCTTAACTCAATAGGAGTGTTCACACTTGGAGTCAAAACCGTAAGTTTTCAGAAACTACAGCAGTCCAACGGAAGCCGCGAAGGCGACTTGTATGAACTCACCTTGGTGCCCTGGGCCTAAATTCTGAAAAGTGTGTTATTTTCTGTGTTAAGAAAAATGATGTTAACTGTCATAACAAACGCCAATTGCGTGCCATAAGCACTTCTTATTGGTAGATGTGCACAGGTCTCTTTTTACCTCACGCGAGTAATGCAGACACCACGCAAATGTTAACCAAAAGCAAATATTCTTTTTTTTTAAATGGCGCGTCGTAATTTTGACTTGTTATGACACACATATTTTAGCTAACATAAAAGATAACACAGTTTTCAGAATTTGGGCCCTGTTTAAGAAGCAAATATGATAAGGCAACATGTACTTACTCACCTCGGAGTCTTATTTCGTACGAGAAGGTGAGAAGATGACTTGTACTTGTTCAAACTAGCCTTCGTGCTGCACGTATAAGCTTCCATAGGACTGTCATAGTTTATGAAGCCTTAATGATTTGGCTTTAGGTGCGAAGGTAACTATTATGAACTCTGTTTGCAAGTGTAATGTTTTGTCTGCCCTATTTACTGTGATTTGAAGAGGGCAAACCATCATATGCATAATGATATAGCTCATTTTTTTGTTGAAATGATTGAAGAAAGATTGAAATAATTAATTTATAATAAAGCCATGAAACTCTAATTATTAGTTGTAATAGATGTTTTGAAATAGGTCTAAAGGATAGTGCAATTACAGCAAAAATTTAGGTTTAAGATTATAAAGATAGAATTTACAAAGTAATTCTATAAAATGATTGTTTCTTATAATTTTGTCTTATGTGGAAGACGGTGATGAATTAATGCAATAAAATATGATATGATTGATTGGACGAGATCTAACGCAAAAGTACCTGTGTCAATGTCTTGTTATTTTCAATTTTTCTTATTTGAAATTATAATCATAATTGTTTCAATCACTGATTTAATTAGCCTACTGAAATAATGATAATAATGATAATAATTTTATGATGATTACTCTTATGATTACTATTCTGATTCTGATTATTATTGTTATTATTATCATTGTTATCATTAATCATCATTATTATCACTAATATTCATTCTGCAGTTCAAAATAGTTACTATGTAAGCAAAGGATACAAGAATTGGGCATAAAATATATAATTAAGACCTGGATCTCAACCTCCTTAAACCAAACACAGGTAAAGACATATTAATGCAAAGTAAAAGATACATTATTAGGAGCACAATGTCAACATCATTATCAAATGACTATCCGAAATTAATCAAAGGTTTTTATACGGAATCGATTAGAATACTTCACTCTGTATTAACAGGGATAGGCTTAGCTGTTTTGATACCTTGAAAACTGCCTAATAAAACTGAAGCAGTGTCAATCCTAATGACATGACTTATATTGATTCTATTTCATTTATACTACTAAAGCTTCTAAATAGTTTGATTTGCCGTATTGATTCATAAAAGTTAGTCGAAGTTGCATTAGCTTTAGAAAGCTAAGCTACCAGCCCAAGACTTGCACCACGAGATGTTGATTTATGCCACTGTTGAAACATTTCCTTTATTCCCTGTTTCTCATCATCATTGAAATCCGAATGATGTCTGGCTACTTGGGGGTGTTGTTCAAAAGTTGCAATTGATTGCAAGTTGCAGTTGATCGGGACGCGCCAATCCAAATCATTGTTTCATGCGCGTCTTGCTAGAAGAGCGTATCATGTGCGAATGAAAATGCGCGTTACAATTTGCAACTGGTTTGCAGTTGATTTGCGAACAATTGCAACTTTTTAGCAGCAATCCTCTCCCTTTTATCCTGTTATCATTAACTCACATATTCTTAATTATTGACGGGAACGCACAATCAAATCAACTCCGCAAATCCTTTATCATTAATTGTTTTTCTCCAATCATTGAATTGACCTCTCCGCCAATCCAGATAAAGTCGATTTTCATTTATTCCCCTTTATTTTCTTGTCACCTCAATCAAAGCGTTTCGCCTTGATAGAGGATCCAATGTTACTGATGCAAACATCTTTTATTGATTTTTCTCGATTATAATGTGAGAATGAGAAGTGCAAAGTTTATTCAAGATCGAATTGTTACATAATTCAAAGGATTTAGTGTTTATCTGTATGTTTGCATATGATCGCAAAACGGATCTACGATTTTTAGTCGTTTCAAATATAACGTCACCGATTTCACGAACCGGCCTACAAGCGAGAGGTTGTTGCACAAACTAGTCGTAGCAATTCAATTGAAATAAACGCTATTGAAATAACATGAATTACAGAGGTATGTCATTGTACTTGGCGCTATGTCGGGGTTTATACGTGTTCAAGCAGCGCCCCCGTTGTTAAAGGCCGGTTCGTAAAAACGCTGACGATAAATAGGTGGGCTAAACTTCGAGATATTGCTGAATGTGCGAAGTAAAGATTTATTTTTTCAATGTTATATAATGGTTCATTGACCATTTCAAAGATTATACTTGAATGAAAGAAAAATAAGACCCACTATGTCATGTATTCATGCCCTCGTCGTTGAAAATGAAATTTGTATCCCCTCGAATATCATTTCTCTCGTGAAAAATGCAATATTGAGGCAAATTCTGTACAGTCACAAGCCTGACATTAGCAAATTATAAGTGTATAAAGAACAAGTTTCAAATATTGTTTTTGTTTGTTGAAAATTTACATTACCGACTGCTTGAAATCGCAGGGTTGGACATGAATCCTCATATCAACATAAAACCCGAGAACGTAATTTCCATAGACATTTTGGATGAAATTGATTTAAAAAAAAACATCTTGTAAATCTATTATTCAAAATAAACATGCTTCAGGCAACATAATACAAGTCATATCCATGTTATGATCTTGAAAGAAATCGACGGTGTCTAACTTTTTTGCGATTAATTGCGCTCAAAAGTTCATAAATGATCAATATTCATAGACATAGTGTCAATTAATTTTAACTTTGAAGACTTCCCTTTGTATCATTATTGTTGTTGTATTACAATAACTAGAATAAAAAACTAGAATATACAGTTTGATTAAGCAAATGCCCGACAACAGTCCTTGCCATGACTTCGTCTCCTTCCCTTCCGTCTTCCATCTCACCCGAGCCGTCCTCCCACCCACACGAGGAGCCTCATCCCCCTAAGACCCGGTCGCCTAGCAACCCCCAGCGGACTAAATACTGGCCGAGCCCGCCCTCCTATCAACCCCCGTGTCGCCTGCTCCGTCCCGCCGCGGTGCTCGCGAACAAAAACAAGCCCCACCGCTAAACAACTCCAAAATCTTTTCATCCATACAGCTCCATTATTCTTCCTTTATCATCCTCTCACATCGTCCCCCTCAATGGTCGTGATAAATCGATACAAAGTGCAGAGTTCTTGGGAAGTTTACCAATAGCACGTTGCGTTGTTTGGACTAACTTTGTTCCTATTCGGTTCTGGTCCGATAAACTACGCTCTTCAAACAAGTGGGGAGCTTTTTTTTCTAAACACACTCGAGTGCGATGTGAGTGCAAAGTGGATTGGATGACAGAAGTCCCCAATAGATTTATTTCCAGAGACATTATTCGAAGACTGTCAAGATTTCTCTAGTATTATTGGAATTCCATCGAAGTTTGAGGATATTTTGATGAATATGATTCGGGGCCCTATTTGGCGGCATCGTCAGCCCCCGAACTCACGGCCAAGTTGAGGTTAACAACGTGACCTTAATCACAGACGGCTGACAGTTCCACAATGTGATACGACAAATCAAGAGAGAATTGGTGAGTAAAAATCTCGTAACACTTTACTTCAAACAAAGTTTACATGCGAAAAAAAATAATGATTTGTTATAGTGTTGTTATTGATATATTTTGTTGTTGTCATTGTTATAATGATTGTTATTGATATAATGTATTTTATTATATACCTTTTTAGGTTATTACCCTATAGCTTCATAAATGAGCTGCTTAAAGGGATTTCCATGTTAAGAATCAAGAAGGAAAACAAAAGAAGGCCTTGATCTATATACAGCAATTTTATTTCTGACCATATACTTTTTTTCAATTGCACAAACATTTAAAAAAAAATACATCCAAGAATTTACAATATGAGTAAAATTAACATGTTTCATTGGCAACAATAAAATGAAATGGTATGATGAATGTATTTTGAAGGGAAAAAGAGCAGGAATAGAAAATATATACTTCTGTGTGTCTTTTTATATGTTCTACTTTAATGTGTATACACTTACATTTGTATTTCTACAATTTCATTTCAACTTCGGCTTCCACCGTGTTATTATAATTTCACTTCTGTCTATAAAACTTTCATTCAGAACTAGTTTTAACTGAACCAAAAAAATTCAAAAACTTTACAGATCGACATTGGTATATTTGAGTAGAAACGTTAATATTTTTTTCCTGGTTGCATTGTTTCAACCATGATGTTGTTCCTTGAGACCTATACTTTCAATCCTTTTAATTGATTATTTTCACCATATTTAAGATTGAAATGGAATTACCGAAGATATTATGACCTCAAATTCTTTTTTCAAAGTTCTATTTCAAAGAAATAGACAAATCTGGCCAGCAGAACAAAAAATGAGAACAAAAAGTTTGAGAAAAATCGGACAGCTAATAAAAAAAAAAGTCATGCATGTTTAATGATTTGAAGAAAAAACAGAGGGTGAAGAAATTGCCAATTTGAAGACGGCAAAGTAAAAAAAAAAGATCCTTTCATTTCACAAGTTCGTCCTCATCCACATTTCATATTGTTTCTAAATCTTCTTAAAGCTTAAATATACGGGTAAGCAGATCATCTCTTTTTCTTACAAACTCCAATAAAAGAAGATAAGGATTACCCCTTAAACCAATTTACTGCCTTTGAAGTGTGTAATTTAAATCGCATTAACAAGCGCTTATGCAGGTTGAACAAAGATGAAATTCGAAATATCCTTTTTTCATTATTTTGTTTTCCCCTACATTTCATCCAATCTTGACTGTAATTTGCTATTGTAATGGTATAATACTCTCATCTATCTATTTTTTACAAAGTTGACATAAAAATGGCAAAGGAAAAATATCGAAAAGAAAAATGTTCGGGAGCTGTTTTTCGAAATTTCAAAGATGATCTGATATGCCGATGGGTTATCATTTTGTGTGTGATTTAATTCATTATAACTTATTTTGCATGTTATAGTGAAATAAAAAGAAATGTATATGCATCAGTAGAACATTTACAGTATGATTATGTAAACAGAATAAAAAATTATCGTTGATACAAAGTTTTTAAAGTTTTTAAAATTAAAGTGTGGCTGACTATGTTTATCTCATACAATCGTTATCAAAATTTGCTATTGTGAATTCGCTCAGATACAATTACTGCACTTTTTGAATAAATTTTTATATCATAGGATAGCTGTGATAAACAGTCCGCATCTTTGTTATTTGATGTACTTTTACAGATGTATACTAGTATGTCATTTAACAAAAAAAATGCAGCCTTTTCTTAACATTTTTGGTGGAATTCCATTATCACCTTGTGATTTAAAAAAAAACATTCATATTCTTACATTAATTGTCATGCATTTTAGTAGCGTTGGCAATAACACCCTTTTTATCGATTTAAATATAATAATGGTAGAGCTGAACATTATGTAATTTGTACAGTCAGCTGCCCATTGTGAGTTCGTTTAATCGATCTGTAAATTTTATTGCATGCATGTTTCCTCAAGCATTTTGCCTTTTCGAGTAGTCCTCTTGTCATCGGCTAGCCTCAGCCGCCATTTTACATTCCTTTCTCTATTCTATACTGGCTGGATCTTTAATGGAGAATAGGACATTTTATTCTACCCTTGGTCAGACAACTTAAGACGAAATCGATACTTCATCAAAACCCTCTTTAAAAGCTTTCCTTTAATGTATAGAACTTGTTAATGTTAGATGTTTAATGGTCCCCAATCGCTTTCAATAGTTAGATATAGCCTCATTCGCAAGTAATTACCAAATAGAACTAAAATAGAGAAATATAGATTCTGCCTCAAAATGATATTTTGGTATAGTTTAGCTTTTTTTGTTGTTGATGTTCGCCCAAAATGGATTAACAGACGTGAGTCTTAATTAGAATTTTGGTGAATTTAGTTTTATCAATCTGAAGTTTCCTTTCACGGCAATTAGCAGATGTACAATATATTTTGAATTATTAACAAACTATGTTTTACTCTCCTCCCAACCAGACCATAATTTTTACCTAAGGCAAAATAGATCAAAATGAGAATAATAATAATGATAATGGTGGCTACTTGTATAGCGCACAGGTCCACCTTATCGGTGCTCATGGCACTGAAAGCTTTACACTCACTATTACCCGGCTCTAGCTGGCAACAATTATCACTATTACGTTGGAAAGATAGATTTTAGCCAACAGTTGTGTAAACATAAATATGTNTAAAAATCTCGTAACACTTTACTTCAAACAAAGTTTACATGCGAAAAAAAATAATGATTTGTTATAGTGTTGTTATTGATATATTTTGTTGTTGTCATTGTTATAATGATTGTTATTGATATAATGTATTTTATTATATACCTTTTTAGGTTATTACCCTATAGCTTCATAAATGAGCTGCTTAAAGGGATTTCCATGTTAAGAATCAAGAAGGAAAACAAAAGAAGGCCTTGATCTATATACAGCAATTTTATTTCTGACCATATACTTTTTTTCAATTGCACAAACATTTAAAAAAAAATACATCCAAGAATTTACAATATGAGTAAAATTAACATGTTTCATTGGCAACAATAAAATGAAATGGTATGATGAATGTATTTTGAAGGGAAAAAGAGCAGGAATAGAAAATATATACTTCTGTGTGTCTTTTTATATGTTCTACTTTAATGTGTATACACTTACATTTGTATTTCTACAATTTCATTTCAACTTCGGCTTCCACCGTGTTATTATAATTTCACTTCTGTCTATAAAACTTTCATTCAGAACTAGTTTTAACTGAACCAAAAAAATTCAAAAACTTTACAGATCGACATTGGTATATTTGAGTAGAAACGTTAATATTTTTTTCCTGGTTGCATTGTTTCAACCATGATGTTGTTCCTTGAGACCTATACTTTCAATCCTTTTAATTGATTATTTTCACCATATTTAAGATTGAAATGGAATTACCGAAGATATTATGACCTCAAATTCTTTTTTCAAAGTTCTATTTCAAAGAAATAGACAAATCTGGCCAGCAGAACAAAAAATGAGAACAAAAAGTTTGAGAAAAATCGGACAGCTAATAAAAAAAAAAGTCATGCATGTTTAATGATTTGAAGAAAAAACAGAGGGTGAAGAAATTGCCAATTTGAAGACGGCAAAGTAAAAAAAAAAGATCCTTTCATTTCACAAGTTCGTCCTCATCCACATTTCATATTGTTTCTAAATCTTCTTAAAGCTTAAATATACGGGTAAGCAGATCATCTCTTTTTCTTACAAACTCCAGTAAAAGAAGATAACGATTAACCCCTTAAACCAATCTACCGCCTTTGAAGTGTGTAATTTAAATCGCATTAACAAGCGCTTATGCAGGTTGAACAAAGATGAAATTTGAAATACCCCTTTTTCATTGTTTTGTTTTCTCTTTATTTTCATCGAATGTGGACTAATGTAATTTATCAATGTTATAAAACGCCTATCTAAGTTGACATGAGAATATCAAAGAAAAGCCATCAAAAGTTAAATATTCGGGAGCCGTTTCCCCCTATATCTCCGAACATGATGCGGTTGCTGATTTGTTATTATTTTGTCTGTAATTCAATCAATGATTCTACATGTAAAAATGAAATAAAACATAGTGAATATAGTAAAAGATTTACATTATGATTATGAAAAACTGCATGTCTTTTTTGATTAAATATAACAGACAATTTTTCAATAATAATGATACTTCCTCGTCTAATACAAAGTTTTTCCTTAAATTGAAGTATTGATTCCGTTCATTATAAATTCTTACTAGACTTTGCTGTTTTTCCTTAAATATAGTCAACTTTATTAATGTAATAATCTTTCGTTCGGATTTTCGCCCCTTTGGTAGAAATTCATCATCACCTTGTGATTTTCAAAAACATTCATATATTCTTACATTAATTGTCATGCCTTTTAGTAGCGTTTGCAATAACACCCTTTTTATCGATTTGAATATATGGTAGAGCTGAACATTATGTAATTTGTACAGTCAGCTGCCCATTGTGAGTTCGTTTAATCGATCTGTAAATTTTATTGCATGCATGTTTCCTCAAGCATTTTGCCTTTTCGAGTAGTCCTCTTGTCATCGGCAAGCCTCAGCCGCCATTTTGCATTCCTTTCTCTATTCTATATTGGCTGGATCTTTAATGGAGAATGGGACATTTTATTCTACCCTTGGTCAGACAACTTAAGACGAAATCGATACTTCATCAAAACCCTCTTTAAAAGCTTTCCTTTAATGTATAGAACTTGTTAATGTTAGATGTTTAATGGTCCCCAATCGCTTTCAATAGTTAGATATAGCCTCATTCGCAAGTAATTACCAAATAGAACTAAAATAGAGAAATATAGATTCTGCCTCAAAATGATATTTTGGTATAGTTTAGCTTTTTTTGTTGTTGATGTTCGCCCAAAATGGATTAACAGACGTGAGTCTTATTTAGAATTTTGATGAATTTAGTTTTATCAATCTGAAGTTTCCTTTCACGGCAATTAGCAGATGTACAATATATTTTGAATTATTAACAAACTATGTTTTACTCTCCTCCCAACCAGAATATAATATTTACCTGAGGCAAAAAAGATCAAAATGATAATAATGATAATGGTGGCTACTTGTATAGCGCACAGGTGCTTATGGCGCTGAAAGCTTCACACTCACTATTACCCGGCTCTAGCTGGCAACCATTATCACTATTACGTTGGAAAGATAGATTTTAGCCAACAGTTGTGTAAACATAAATATGATATCCACAAAGTGTTTTTTATAACTTTTTTGCCCAAATATTAAAAGAGCGTTTAAACGTGGAATATTATTTGCTTCTCAAGTGAGTGTCATTTGAAAAAAATGACGTTTATGAAGATTTTGTATGTAGGGTACGTGCAGGTAAAATGAGACTATTAACGACATTTGCATAATTTACATAAAGATGCATACAGATAAATCCAGTAAACCTTGTTCTTTTCAATTTAAAAACTATTTATGATGTTTACAATTGATATGCAAATTATGACATCGTCACAAAAGTCTCATAGTAATATGAGACGATACATAGCATACATGGTTGCTATGTTAAAATGACAATGTCAAGTCTTAAATTCACGTGTTTTTTTTTTCTTTTGGAGATGTTTGACTATTGAATTTTAATATCATTATCTAAATCTGAGACATAGAAGACAACCTTAAGGCGAGCAAAAATTGCACATAACATTTCGTTTCATATTTTGGTTTAAGGATAGTTAAGTGTAATTTGCTTTTCTACATTTTTCGAAATTACTTCTTTTTGTAATCGTAATTGCCCTAATTAATAGCTGTTCGTACGTGTTAATTAAATATGATAGATTTCTATTAAAAGTAACCATGAACATTGACCCTCAACACCAAGAAATAAGTACGATGTTATTGACGTCTCATATTCCCTGCAGCACAGTAGGGTCCCCTTGGAGGTTTTATGATATGTTTTGAGCTAATTTAGTAGAGTATATAAAATAATACACACTTGTGTTGTTGAAAACATTCATTAAGCTTTGGTAAAAGGTAAAGAGTTGAGTTCATGTGCAATAACCTGACTTACAGCAGGGCAATCAATTTCATATCAAGGCTACAAAATGGTGTTATTTTTAGAGACCCTTTAAATATTTGGTGATAATGTCAGCAAACTCTCACTTAACAAACAGTTGAAGCATCAAAATGAAGCTAAGGGACTAGATTAAACTATAAATGGTGCTTTGAGTATTTGGGGGAGATGTTTAAGATATTAAAGTTATATGGTTCTAACGTCACGCGTTCCATATTACCTGCAGTCTCATATTACATGCATGTACCCTATTAATTTTAACGCATCTCACCATTCCTGTTTAGTGTAAGACTTGGAAGGGAGGGGACATTCAAAGAACTTTGAAATGCGATTTTGTTATGAAATTACTTTGAATTTCATTGTGAATTAAAAGTAAAGAGAAAGGGGTGGTTCATTTCCACTTATG
>BQKZ01003741.1:0-12386 GCA_036244855.1 Temnopleurus reevesii
CTGTCCATGATGTGCCATCTCCTTTTTTTAGTGCGACATCATGAGCACGATCTCTTTCTCGCATTGTTTCAATGATATCGTCATTGATCCATGGACACGCATTATTCCGTATTCTTTTTTCATGCAGCGGCATATGCTTATCAACTACCTGAATGCTGCCTCAGAGCAAGGAGTCGTCTTGAATCATGTCGCTTCTGGGGCCCTATGTCACCGGGGCTTTAGAAATATATTCATAATAAAGGTGGTTCTTGTGATTTATTGACCTGAGAAGGGATTTAGTTATCCAAGGGTGTATAGGTGTCCTTTTGTAGTTGTGTTTCTTCTTTCGGAGCGGAATTTTATTATCTAGGCATGATATGAGTTTTTAAAAGAATATATTTGCACCACAGGAGTCAAATACATCTAACCGATCATCATTCAATTTTAAATGGTCAATTCAATTTGAGATATTATTTTCTGATTCATGTTCTAATCATCCTATAATTTGATTACAATGGTAAATTGCTACACTGTACATCATTGATTTATTTGAAGGAAAAATAAATGTTATTTTGAATTGAATTGAGAAAAGTATTTCGGCGCATAGTGATTTCTTTTGACTTTTCTCTCTTCTTTTTAGTTTCTGCTGATTAACGGGGATAATAATAATACATGAGATTTATAGAGCGCCATCATCCATTTTGATAAAATGCTCAAGGAGCTTGAATGAGCTATGAATAATTTTAAACAACATACGAGACATACAAGATTTACAAAAATTGAAACAAAGAAATGAATGAATGTCTGTCATCAGAAAGCGGTGTTAAACAGATAAGATTTTAGGTTAGTCTTGAATGAGGTTGTAGTAGTGGCATTCGTCAAGTCCAGGGCAAGGGAATTCTAAAGCATTGGTGCTGCGTGAGCAAATGCACGATCTCCCCAGGATTTCATGGAAGATGGTACTTGAAGAAGGCCAGAATTGGATGAACGTAGGGTACGCGGATTCGAATTAGTTACAATACTTTAAAGCTCAAGTATAGTTTTAGTATTATTAAGAAATGTGAATTTGACGGGATGATTATCATGACATATATCTCACACACATTCTGAGATCATAGCATATATTATTCAAATATCCCGAGCTCTGAGAAAGTATTTCGGATGGGCTAGCAAAGAAAACTATTTTTCCTCGGGGCCTTCGCCCCTCGGAAAAATAGTATTGCTAGCCCATCCTCAGAAATATAATTCCAATATACTTTCGAAGTAACTGTTCGGGATATTTGATTTATATCTCTTAAAAAGAGGTAAAAAGTGCAACTTACTCAGATACTCGGCTCAACCTTACTCAGTCACAGTCATTCACTGTCACACTCAGTCGGTACGGTAGGCCCTGACTCACTTAGTCACGGCACAGCTTAGCTGCACTGCCACAGTACACTACGTCTAGCTGATTATTCAACAACATTTTTCTCCTGGATTGCAGTACTTGTTCTTCACATAAAGTAGAACATTTTTGTGAGCAAGCTAATGTTATCCATTCAAACATTTCACAGGATGAACGATTACAAATAGGTTGAACAAAATCTGGCCGACAGTAAAGTCCTTCGTGTTCGTCGCCATCTTTGTTTACGTTAATTTTCGCGGACCGCTTCACATGTTCTGCGCGTGCGCAGTTGTGCATTTCTACCGCGGTTGAGTATATTGAAAAATAGACCGAATTGGTTTTGGTGGCTTGTTTACTAGTTGAAATATATGAAAGCATGTTTGCCCCCATCGACCAATCATATAGCTTGATAGCTCATGAATATTCATGGATGAGATATAAATATATATATATATATATATATATATATATATATAACCGATTCTTTTTGAAAATTTGAAATTGACCGTTAAATCATATTTAGCACCCTCTCTTGGTAATAACAATATTTTGTTTGTAAACCCGCCTATGCAAACTTATATCCGTGGCGTGACATGAGAATAATAAAATAGGATAGACAAAGATTAAATTCTGAAATTTTCACCCAATTCTGTGCATGAGAAGGTGTCCTTTACCCAAAAAGAAAATATTGAGGTCTCGGGGTACCCGAGACTGAGATATTTTTGCACATTTTAGATTATAGCTTTACCAAAACTCAAATATTTTTACACAATGTTTTGTGGAACATGTTCACCATACTGTATTTATAGTCTGTAAGATACCGTATGAGAAAATGTTGCTCGAATCCGGCAGAAAGTATGAAATTTGGCATACAGAGGTAATTTTGGGTGCTGATTTCAAATATTGCCGGCCACAAGCGATCTGACCACCGGATCAGTGGCCAAAAATATAAAATCCAAGTTGGCCGCCATGAAAAATCATCAATGGGGGATTTCCCGACCTAAAAAGAGTTTGTGAAACTAAAATTTGATATGCAGGGGTAATTTGGGGCCCTGATTTCAAACATTGCCAACCACAAGCGATCTGGTTTCACACGAGTAAATCGGATGCTCGCAATGGATTTCGGGAAGGCGTAGGTAAATTTGCATAATAATATAATGCTTTAGAATGTCATATTGATAAGAAAATAATGTCTGAGGTCGGTGTAAATGTAATGAAATTACGTCGTAAATTATATTCTTTAATCATTTTTTCATTCTGGAGAATTTATGAACTTTTAGGGCTATCTATGGAACATTTTATATCCTAAGACCATTTCCGAGATTCATTGTGGGCGTGGTGCTAAATTATCGGTTAGTCTCATTTCAGCCACCAAAACTTTTTTTGAGCCGATAAAGTGCCCCTGAAAAGTAAATTTTTCAAAAGAACGTGATATTTTGATCGCGCCGTGTAATTTAACAAAAAATCTATCGATAGGTTCTATTTTAATCAATGTCTGATTGGGTGCCATTTTGCACGTAAGCCTATGGGAGATTATTTACTCGTGTGTACTCATCTGACCACCGAGTCGGCGGCCATTTTGAAATCCAAGATGGCCGCCATGAAAAACCTCAATAGAGCTTTTTCAACTATCAATGAGCTTAGGGGGCTAAAATTTGGTATGCAGGGGTAATTTTGGACACTGATTTCAAACATTGCCGACCACAAGCGATCTGACCACTGGATTGGCGGCCATTTTGAAATGCAAGATTTCCACCATGAAATTAATTGATGCCTGTTCTTCATAATGGAATTAAACGAAGTTAAACGATCGGAAAGTGCATTTAAATAGTCACACCATCTAAATTTGAAAAAAAATCACCAAATTTATTTCTCATTCATTTCACAGGTGATAGCATGATAATGGGGGGTCTGACTGGGAGCATAACCTCCGTTCTACCTTTCACAACAAGGGATCGTGATCATGACCTTAACCCTGATACAAACTGTGCCATCCGATTCACAGGAGCGTGGTGGTACAGCAATTGTCACAATGCAAACCTGAACGGACAGTATCTCAGCGGTCCTACAGATGTCTTTGCAGAAGGTGTAGTATGGAAGGCCTTTCGGGGCCACTATTACTCCCTGAAAAAGTCTGAGATGAAACTTCGTCCAATTTAATCCAAGCAGATCTTTGTACTGGGTTATCAACAAAATTGTATTTTCCCAATTGTGAAGGCCCGGGCACACCAAATACGTAACGGCATCACGGCACGGTATTTACGCGTTTTCTCCTCTGTGATTGGCCAATTGTGAAGCATCCTTTGCGCGGAGGAGCGCGCTGACCAATAACAACCAAGATAGCGCGTAAATACCGTACCGTTATGCCGTGCCGTGTATGGTGTGCTCGGGCCTTGAGTCATGGTCATGTGATAATGTAGCCGTCCTATAAACTGTTTCCCCTCCGCTTCTGGAGCTTAAAGGGGAACTTTACCTGGATATTGATGTGCTCTCAGTGGATGAAGAAAAATACATTGATCAAACTGCGAAAATTTGAGCAAAATCAGATTAGATGTAGTCGAAAGTAATGAATTTTCAAAGTTTTTATATAAACTCCTCACAGACTACTTAATTGGCAACCTACAGGCACAAAAAGGCTGCCCCGTTCACTTTGTACATATAATTTCATATTTTCTTCTTTTTCTCGAAAAATATACAACAATGTGTTGGTCGATTCATGTTCGGTATGGTTTTAAGAAGTAATACTAAGCATATTCAAGAAGTTTTGTGATAATGTTTGTACTTATTGACCATAGATTTATGTTCTTTGAGTCCCTTATATAAAAGATTCCTGGGAATTTACTTTTCCGTACAATCAATGGCAATAAAAGGTTAAATGAGGTCAGGGGTGGGGGGGGGGGTTCATGAAGTTTGACCCCAGCGACAATTACTCAGCGCTGACTAACCCAATGAATTCCTTGATTTAAATTGGATGACATGTGTCTATATTGAATTGAATTGAATTTTTGAATTGAATTGAATTGAATTTATTCATTTCCTTTTTCATATACATATTCAATGTTGTTATGGCAACTCCATTTCGCCAACGACAATATTTGTGAAACACCCTCCAGGAACATACAATTTGATGCCCATGCTAATGAATCCGTTCTTTATCTCGGTTGGCATAATTGCTAATCATGAATAATCATAAATGTATGTATATAATTCAGTATGATTGAGATTAATGGATCACTATTCATTTACTTAATTGAGGGCATAATTCTAAAATACAAAGAGTTTCAACAGCTAATCTATTGGGCACTTTAATAGACTACAAACTAACTTGGAAATCTCACATTGAAGATATTTGCAAAATAATATCAAGAAATATTGGTATGTTGAATTAGCTTAAGTATACATTTCCATCAAAAGTTCTTCTATCACTTTACTCTACCTTTGTTTTGCCATATCTCAACTACGGAATATTAGCATGAGGTTATTAAGCATCATATTTATTAGAATGAATACTGCTCCTTCAGAAAAAGATTATGCGGGAAGTTAATAATGTAAATTTTGTTACCACGGTGATGTACTTATTCCAAGTACATCTTTAAAATCAGTGATATTCATAAATTAAACATTGCAGTACTTATGTTTAAAAAACATAACAAAATTTTGCCCCCATCTCTGCACAATATGTTTATTATGACAAGACAAAGAAGCCATTTCCATTTACCGTGTTTACACAAAATACTTTTATATTCACCGGTTCTAACCTTTGGGATTCTCCTTTGGGATACAAGACAGAATCTATCCACCCTAAACATCAAACTAAAGAAAATGCTTCTATCATTGTATAACCATTAATGCTGTCAACCTCTTACCAATGAAATACAGATATCACCTAAATATTTTAAATTATGGTATGTGTATATATGTATATTTATTTATTTACACTGTTGGTGATAAAGGTGTAATATTTTTTTCAATACATATTCACAGCGTAATCATTACAATATGATCTGAATATGGCATTTATGGTGCATGGTAAGAACTTCACTTTATCATTCTGCTTTTTGCACACAGTTGACAGTTATATTGTACAGGGCCTATGTCCCAAGCGATGGGATGTCGTGAGTATACACACTAAGAAATTAGGGTACAGTTAGGGTCCAAAATCACGCAAAGTCACTAATTTGAACCCCGGCATCCCGCCGGCATCCTCATTATACCCTATGAGGTTCAAAATTAATCCCATGTGATGAAAGCTGGTACGAAGGGTACAACGTTGTACCCTCCCGATTTGAAACTAGTGCAGAATGCAGACCCCACTCTCTATACGTGATCGGAAATGAATGCTGATTTTGTTCTTATTTTACCTTTAGGAACTCTATTTCATACGTAATAGATTTAATTTATTACTATGTTTTTTATTCCGTTGATCCTTACAAGATTCGGAAGAAAAAAAAACATTAATACATCGATGTTTTGAATAAAGTTTATAAATAGCAGACTAGAAAAGGAACACGTCTTAACCAATGGCGAGCGAGCGAGGCGACAGTGGCTGACCAATCAGGTGGCACTATTTCACGAACAAAGAGGGTCGGTATCGAGGGTCGATATCGAGGGTCGATATTGACTGAGGCGCCGTGGCGTGCGCCTGAAATCCATCTGTTCGGGACAGTCATATAGACTTGGGTTCGTTCCTGCCTGTGGGTTCGAAACCAGGTCGCATACCGTCTTTCGGGTGGAGACGTTAAGATGGCGACCCTCTTTCTCTCTTCTTCTTCTGGCGTAAATATTCAGAATTGAATGATACACGCCTCTAAACTACATCCTTTCCTTTCCTTTTTTGCCAAACGCCAAAGATCTCATTTTGTACCCTAATGGTACAATTTTGCATCCCTGGGGTACAAATGTGTTCCAATAGGGTACAAACTTGTACCCTTGGTTGGGGTACAAAATTGCACCTCACATTTAGGGTTCAAACTTGTACCCCATAGGGTTCACCCGGTGTTACATGGGATTGTACCCCTAGGTGTGCAAAGTTGTACCCTAATTTCTTAGTGTGTAGGGCAACGATGACGACAATTGTTGTACAAATATACAGTGCATTAAAAGATCATGGAATGTTTATTTTCAATCTCTCTCAGTTCTCCAAATGGCTTCTTTTTTGCGATTTCATGCACACATTTACGTAACAATTGAGTCATAACTCAGTCACTAGAATCGGACAAGTCCAACCTTGGCGCAAACTAGCGCATGTAGACGTCGTGGCATGCTTTGCACGAGCTTGTTGATGACATCAACAAGTATGGCGTCCTGTTCTTCCCTCAGAGCATCAGCCAACCCCTGAATATTGTAAAGAACGGCCTCTCTGTCCTTGATGGCTCGGTCTAGGGCTTCCATGCTCTATGTGGTTCATTTCCTGCGAACAATGTGGCTAAGTCAACTGTACGACGCCCTCTGCCTCCCGGAATTGCAGGATCTTAATGCAATTGTCCTGTGTGATGTAGCGTTTTCATCCTGCAGTCAGATTGTGCCCATACACTCTTCTTGCATATGGAAGGCAGTGGAACTCCAAGATATCCCTGCAGGCGGCGGCGTTGACGTTTCCGTCCGGAATCACAAGTGGCATTTTCCCTCCATATTGGGTGCCGGCCCATATCACTGAGCCGACTCCGTCTTGAGTCGCCGCAGTTTCCTCGGCTTATCAACGAACTTGTCGTATCCCATACTTTGGGTCAAGGATGGACAAGCTCTCGTCCCTGAAGACCACATGTTGCCAATGTCCTGAGTGAAGCCCTCTGTGCTCCCTAGCACAAATAAGCCGAGCTATTCTGTGGCAAACATACATGTGTGGTCATTTGGTAGTCCGTCTTGCCCGGTAACCATTTTGGAGCATTATGCGATTAACGGTTGGCCGGGAAATCTCGATATCATGATATCTCCTCCAAAAGTGACACAGACGGCTCGTGTGCATTTTTTGGTTTCTCCAGTTGAAATTCAACAGGTGGTGGTCATCTCTTTTTGTGGTTAATCTGGGACGTCCTGGAGATTCCCTTAGCTGAACATCCCCCTCTTCACGTTGACGTTTCAGGATCTTTGAGACTGCACTCTGTTGTATACCTAGTACTTCTACAATATCCGTGTGCTTGTAGCCCTCCTGTCACAGTGCTGCAATTTTCTCGCATGTTGGTGTTGCTGGTGGCCCAGGCGCAGTCAGGGGAATATCTCTACCGATTTTTATTTGCAATGGCACAAGGAACTCGAAAAATGCAACCTTCTGATCCACAGTGTTAAATCAGTATAGGCTTTTATACTCTACAACAAAATAAAATTATTTACGCAATCCAATATCTCATGTTATAATGTCACCTGTATAATTGGGAAACATTATTAATCACTCAATTACTATTTTATCTACGCACAGCCTTTCAAATACCAACAAAACTGTCGATTTTTATTAAAAAATATTCTATTCTTCCGTTATGACCAACAGTGAATTTATTCATTAGACCTCTGTCATTCACACAGAGCATAGCTCATACGGCCACCACCTCCTCCGCCCCATCTCCCAACCCCTCCCTTCCTGTTTTGCCTTCTATTCTTCTCTTCTTCATTAATGTGATTTTATCATTCACGGATATGTTTAGTTAAATATTTATTTCTAGGGACCAACGTCTCACAAGCACTGCTTCCTTCTGGTTCCGATTAATTGTTTTTGGTTTACTTATTCTTTGTCAAAGACATGTCCGTATTTCTAAGTTTACAATTATTTTCTATTTGATGTATTGATGAATACTATTGTTTGGAAAAGGAAATAAAACGAATCTGTAATTTTGAATCTATTTAAAGAAATGAGCGTTGGTCTGTCCTTTTATCATGTTTATGAATGAATATCCTAAAAATCAACTCACTCTTCATGTACACTTTTTTCCATTTTGTTCTATCTACAGTACGAAAATATACATTATCGTATAATGGGGTATACATTTCCGCCACAGCTAGCCGTCTATCTATTCAAAATATTAATTAAAAACGCTCATTTTAAATTAGATCAACTGAAAATACTTTTCTCTCATTTAACATTTTTCATCGTTGATGTTAAATTTTGCGACAAGTAGGTTCAGGGTAAAAAGCGAAAGTTAAAAACAAGATGAGAAATTAAAATTTCTGGAAAATCTTGTAACGGTTCCTCAACGCCATAGATGCCTTGCTTGATTAAAAGCGCAAAATTAAGCGAACATATGAAAAAAAGTTTGAGCAAAACCTATCTATGAAAAAAAGAAGTTACGAATTTAAAGGGGAACTTCACCCAGACATTCTTTCTAATTTGAATTCGAATTTTATTCACCAACAAATAAACACAGATGTACAATTTATGAAATAGTACTTGCATATCTTTGCATTGAGACACATACAATCATAGATGTAAATGGGGACAGAAAATAGAACAAGTGCTAGTCGAGCCTGACCCCTTTATTAAAAGTTTAAAGAACTTTTGAAATACATGTATATAAATGTCATCATAAACTTAAAATCAAAGAACATATCACTATGCCTATAAATTGTTATAATACATTATACCTCTTTATTGAACAGATGCTCTTTTGATTATTTTCTAAAATTGATCCTGGATGATTTCGACTTAATGTCAGGTGGTAATTTGTTCCATAAATCACTCCCCAAGAAAGAGAAAGTTGTCCTTGGTTGTCCTGAACTTTGGTAAATGTACCTGTCTACCAATCTTTGGTGCACTCTCAGTGGCTGAAGTAGAATACAACGATCAAACTGTGAAAAGTTGAGCAAAATCCAACAATCCATTCAAAAGTTATGCATTTTTAACATTTTTATCTAAACCCCTCATGGGTCCCTGAAATTGGCAACGAACAGGCACAACATGGCTGCCAACATGGAGAACTTTCCATTCACTTTGTACACAGAATTTCACATTTTCTTCTTTTTCGAGAAGAGTAGACAATAAATCAAAAGAATCCATTCCGAAATGCATGCAGAATCAAAATGTCCATATCATACATGAAGAGAAAAGTACAATTGTATCTATGTTTCTAGAAAAAGAAAGAACATGTGAAATTCTGTGTACAAAGCAAATGGAGAGTTCTCCATATTGGCAGCTATTTTGTGTCTGTACGTTGCTAATATGAGGAGCCCATGGGGGTGTAAATCAAAACTTTGAAAATTTAACTTTTCTACAATTGACTTTTTATATATCATTGCTTTTTAATCTCTTGTCTTTTCTAACTTTAGAGCAAATCACTATTTGTTGATGAATAATAATCAAATATAACATGCACTGAGAAGTTCTAGTTGAAATTATGGATTGTGAGGTGACTGGCATATCACTATTTTCTAAGGAGCGCAGCCCCGAAGGAAATTATCACTTTGCCAGTCACTGAAGAATCCATAATTTTATGTAGTACTTCGAAAAATATGCATTGTATATTTGATTTATATCCTACACAAGTAAATTGAAATAATAGTCAAATTTATATCCTACTTATAATCTGTCGATGAAATGAATTCCTCCAAATCATCATCATCTACGAGATTAGATCTCAGTTCATCGTCGTTGATATTGAACGCAGCCATTATTGTTTATGTTTCGACGACCTTTGATCTCAATATCGATGTATCGATAGCTGAATATCCAGTTATCGTAAAAGATGACGTCAGAATATTGACATATCCAAACCTATTCCGAAATATGGCGCAAATGACGTCACACCATATCCAATTTATTTCGTGGTGAAAATAATTTTAATCACATGGCTGCTCCTTGACCAATGGCAGTGGATACAATCTTATAAGTAAGATATAATATTCATTAAATCCTACTCATTATAATATCCACTGTGATTGGTCAAGGAACAGTGAAAATATTTTCATAATGAAAGAAATTGGATATGGTGTGACGTCATATGGGTTATACTCGGAATATTTTTGGATATGTCAATATTCTCACGTCATCATTTACGATAACTGGATATTCAGCACTCGATTCCCGATCATTGCAGTTTGCGATGCGATATCGAGATCAAATGTCGTCGAAACTTAAAAAAAAAAAATGGCTGTGCGTAGTAATAATAGTAATAATAATACTAATAATAATTGAATTTATATAGCACTTTTTCCCGAGGATACAAAGCGGATACCAGCGGAGAAATCAACATTGACATGGTCGATGAATCGAGATTTAATCTCATAGATGATGATGATTTGGAGCAAATCATTCATTCATTCATTCATTTTCATATTTTTATTATCATTATTTCGTTATACATTACGTAGGATATAAATCAAATGTACCTCGCACATTTTTCGGTGACTGGCATAGTGACTATTTTCTTCGGGGTTGCGCAACTGTCGCTCCTCAGAAATAGTGATATGCCAGTCACCTCACGATCCATAATTTCAACTACTGTAGAACTTCTCGGTGCATGGTATATTTGATTAATATATAATCAATAATGATGATTCCAGTTCCAGTTCATCCATTTATTTCACAAACAGCATAACAACACTAAAATTTACAGGGTAAAATATGTAGCAGAGTAGTTTTAAACTGATTGACGGTAACAGCCAAAAAGAAATGCCCTTATGGGAAGCCGATCAATCTGATCAAGGAATGTATAGCTTAGAAATAAGTTTTGTATGAGAGATGAAATGATGAATAATTGAATAAATATGTCCCTTAATGATCAATGATAAGAAGATTTATTCATTTAATGAATTGCTCTAAAATATAGATATTTTCAACACTACTTCAAGTTTCGCTAACTATAGACTGTCTTGGGGATAGTTCACCCCAGAATTTGCTTGCCTCCATTAGAACTTAGATGATATATCTTAATGAATAAACATGAATATTCCCGAAAAATGTTGGGGTGCGAGTTGTAAATCCGAAATAAATTTGTTGGCTCATGGTAACGATCTCTTGCGCTGCAAATTGCCATATTGAAATTCCCTGCCGAAACTGTGACGCACTATGCGATCAATATAGGGCATGTGGCCAATTCGTGCAGCATTTGGCCACGCGATAGCCTGATCGCATGCTTTTTTTTTGTATTTAGAAATACAAGCTAGCTACGTCACTTAAACGATATTATCGGTTATTTTGGAGCGATCGTTTTCTGGCCATTGATCGGAATTGCACATGGCGGTGGGCAGGAGCCAACTAATAGTTGACGGGTTTTTATGAAATAAAAAGCAAATTTCTCAGGATGGATGGGACTATAAAATATTCTATAATAAATACTGGCATGAACTATCCCTTTAAGGTTTCGAAGCCGTTGACAAGATTTCTTATGGTTTCGTCGAAGTTCTGTCAAGGTCATTGGAACATCCCACAAAGAGTGTAAATACAAGGGTGAACGAATTTTCGTCGAAGTTTCGTTAACTGCAACACCTTCAAAACGCTCACGTATTTTCGAGCGACCTTTTACGAGCGCATTTGGCGGGTTACTAATAGATGTAAATGTTATGCATACCTCTAACACAAAGGTTCTTTTTGACAGCCCTAAAGCTTGCCTGAGGCTTGCCAGGCATAGCAACAAGTAACGTATGCAAACTGAAGTAGTGTGGTCATATTGTTATCAGCCGGTTTAAGGAATGTTTGTTGGCAAGAAACTCATAGAAGTTTGGATTTATTAGTCTGTTAGCAAACTCGCCTTTTTACGCTCAGCACGAGCATAATTGCGTATGACGCAAAACAAACGGAATATTTTATGTATTATGCAGCATAATAGACAGTGCGCAATCATTGGTGCGAGTTATCACTTGGTCACCGGTGCGAGGCGCCCTCTTTTCTATCGCAGTTTTACTAACCTTAAATAGACTATAAAGTGTCAGAAAATACTTCACAGTATGAATCCCATCCAAGTTTCATCGTGCGTAGGGGATTGATTTTCATGATCGTGGTTAGTGAAACTTTAAGTTTAGGGAAAAGTGTAGAGCTGGCTATTGCCACTCCTCGATTGGGTGTCGGTGACGATGATACAGCAAATGAACAAAAGCTTCA
>BQKZ01003742.1:0-21746 GCA_036244855.1 Temnopleurus reevesii
TTCAAAACATGAAAATAACAACTCTGTAATGTGTGAAAAGGTCTGAAATTCAATGAATTTGCTACAAAAATCATATATGCTTGACATACTGATTATATAGCTATATATCCTATCTCTTTACTTTCAGCTGGATGAATGGGTGCAAATTGTAGAAAAGATCGACTATATTCCATAAACTATCCCTCAGATACCACCTTAAAGTGGCCACTATCGATGGGCTTTGCTGTATACCCTGATCCAGAGTTTTGTTATTATATCATGTACTTTTTATTATGCAGAACTCCTTGTGATACCAACATCTTGTTGTAAGGCATCCTGTTATAATATTGAGCTATTAAATAAATAAATTAAAAAAATAAACAAATAAATAAATCAATAAATGTGATCATCCATGCATCATACACCTTTTGTACTACCTGAACTAATGGGTAGCTGATGGACAGGTTTCCCTATTTTTTTCATAAAAATTAATTACCTATGTATCTCTTGCCAATCGTCTGCACCAAATCACGCCAAGCGTAAACCTGGGTCGCATTTTCAAAGTCGTTGTACCAATCAGACGGGTTGCCCATCAGTTCAAAGCCCGGCTGGAGACCGTTGGAGTGTAGTAGGTCCATAAGCTGATCCAGGTAGGTGAAATTGTAGTGGATAACAGATCCATCGATTGAGCTGATTAAAAAAGTTTTTTTAAAGGAGAAAATGAAGTATTTGAACAGCAATGAGCATGAATAAAATTGAGCTAATTCAGACCTGAGGAATTGCATTGAATAATATGTAGTGGGTTGTAAATTTTAGGAATTCATAAAAGCAAAAATGAAACCCACATGGAAACTTCAGCTTATGGTTGCGAAGGATGGGGAAAGAGAAAAGGTGATGGAAGTAGAAAGGAAAATATATGGGTAGATTCGAGAAGGAAGAGTAGTTATGAATAAGTGTAAGTAAAACAGATGTTTGAAATGGCTCAAAATAGCGAAGTAAAAATATTAGAGAGAAATAATCGAGAATAAAAATTCACAGTTGAACAGTGGTCAGTGGCTCGATTTTCCACCTTTGCAGCTATTAGGGAACTGCTTTTGCACACATTGTATCAATCAGACAGATTGCCCATCAGTTCAGAGCCAGGCTGGAGACCGTTGGTGTGTAGTAGGTCCATAAGATGATCCACGTAGGTAAAATTGTAGTGGATAATCGATGCATCGATTGAGCTGAGTTTAGATTTTTTTTTATAAGGAGAAAATGAGGTCGTGAATATCTAAATAGCTTGAATAGCGTACAGAAAATCAAGCAAATTAATACCTAAAGAACTTATAGGTTGCAATTTTGTATTTTAGGCACTTCATGGTAGCAAAATTGAAACCAACATGGAAATTTCAGCTTAACGGTTGTGAAGGATGTCGAAAAGAGTAAATGAGATGGAAGTAGAAGGGAAAATATATAGGATCAGAGAAAGGATAGATTAGAGAAGAAATAAGAATTATTATGAAGAAATGTAAAGAAGGCATCTATAATTCCATCGTAAATGATAAGACCAGTCGATTGAAATGGCTAAAAATATAAAGAAATTAGACAAGGACAAAAAATTAGAGTGAAAGATAGAAGACTCAAGGCTCAAAAGCATCTTCCTCCACACCCTGTTGTAGCTCGATCTGATATGTCTGCAGATGGATTGGTGAATACCGGAGACTTCCCCACAAGAAATAATTTTGGCCAGAGACTTTTGCGACGAAACACAAAATTATGTTTATTTCTTGCTTTGTGTGTATGAATTGTGCGCGTATGTGGGCGTCTTTGTGCGCAGTTTGTGGGTCTGTTTGTTTGTGGTTTACTTTGAGTGTGTGTGTGTGTGTGTGTGTGATCGTGTGTGTGTGTGTGTGTGTGTGCAATTGCAAAATGCTTGTTTGAGCTTGCCATTATCTGTCCAACTGCCGCACGACCAAAGGCGGTTTTTTGTCTTCACCCAGCCACTTGGCGCAAGTGACATTTTGTTCCTCAAGAACAATCGTCTCTTGTTCAGTCATGCATGCAATAATGTACATAAAAATGGTACCAACATTTTCTTTGGAAAGTACTCTTTCAGGACATACCATCAAATTCAGGATAAACATTTTAGATTCCGAACAGGACAGCTTCAAAGTTGGAGGACATTTTTTTTGACTCACCCTGTATTGCAAATATGCAACTTTTGTTGCGGCCTGATGAGGAAAAGCTGTCCTTCACTTTTTGCAATATACAAGACTGCCAAAGTGGCTTTATCTAATTGATGATAATAATAACATCTATTTTTTATGTTATTCCTTGGTACAGAGCCTTTGGAACAATAGCAGCTTGACCACCCTGCAGAGAATACAGGTAATATAATTCACAGATCATCATGAGTGACCTTGTCTTCGTAAGGCATTGGCGACTATGGTTCTCCACATCAATCTATCATTCATAGATCTAAATAGATCAATCTTGTTAATTCTCGTCCATCTGATCAGGGTGCTGTTTCACAAAGTTACGAAAGACTTTACAACCGACCTTATGCACGACTGGTATCAATTCTTGGCCTGATTTGTTGAGAATCTTATGCATATTTCCAGTCTTTCTTACAGTCTTTTTTCACTTTAAGAACAATTTGGTGAAACACCGCCAAGATTATCTATCAAATTGTTATGTGGTCTCCCAATATATTTCGTACCACATATTTTTCCAGGTGTTCAGTTTCTCTTTTTTGATAGATATGACCTATAAACTTCCTGTATCTTTATAAATGATCGCGTCAGCTGTCCCGGATCATAGCCAGACCTTTTCCAAATTGGATCTATTATTCTTAATACAGTCAACTCTGCCTAAGTCGAACTTGTCTAAGTCAAATAATTGCCTAAGTCTATGTGATTTTCTGGAACAAATCATACAAAACCAATGTTATTAGCCTCTTCTAAGTCGAAATTCTCATAAGTCGAATAGATTTGTGTGGTCCCAACAGATTCGACTTAGGCAGAGTTACCTGTATCATAAAGCTCACCTGATTTTCACAAGATCCAGCAACCAATGGATCCGGACCTGCTTGATTCCATTCCTAGGGACCGAACCGATGAAGGCTAGGTTCTGCTTTTCATCTTCACTCAGGAGATACCTATAATCATCTTGATGGGGATCTGGAGGACTAGTTGAAAAGATTAAGAAACAAGGAAAAGTAGAAATTGCAAAATGTGTAAAAATGATGAAAATTAAAGTCTTCGGACAGCTTCCCCCTCCCTCATCTCACTCAAATGTGGGGATCCATTCTTAAAATGACAATACACAACAATAATACAAAACATTTATATAGCGCTTAATACAAACATGTTTCTAAGCATTTTGTGCATCATTACCCAGCTATGGCAAGGCTACCATATGGCACTCACTGCATTCAAGGACTCTCTTCCTACCAGGTACCCATTCACCTCACCTGGGTTGAGTGCAGCAAAGTGTGGATACATTTCTTGCTGAAGGAAATTAATTTCATGGTTGGGATTCCAACCGCCGACCCTCAAGTTGCAAGGCGAGAGTAAAAACCGCTACATCACTTAAAATGTGAAGAGCAGCCTGCCAATGGAATGAAATGTACAAGCTTTTTGGGCGCTTGCTTGTTTGGAAACCCACTATTAGAATGAAAGTCACAAGAGTTTGTTTTTTCTTTGCTTGTCAGCTCAGGTCAAAATGCTCAATTTTTAAAAAGTTATGCACTCCAATCTGCACCACACCCAAAAATCCTAGTAACGAGCCTTCCTCACAGACACAAATGAGTATACTGCAGCCAAATAATTTATTTGAAATCAGATCACAAATGTTAAGGAGTGGGATTTCTCTCACAAATCTAATATTACAAATACAAAAAAAACCCCAAAAAACGTCAAACGGGTCAAAAGTCAAAAATCTGCATAGAAGAATTGATACCCTAACCTATTGCTATCACTATTGGAAAGCAGAAGGAAAATTTGGATGGAAATGGGGAAAGAAGCAGCATTTTGTAGCTAACATTTAAATTAGGCCAAAGGACTTGATCACAGGCCAAAATTCTGTGAGTAAATTTTGAACATCTCATGTAGTAAAGTTCTATCCTATGAACTCAAAAAAGTAGCAAATCTGACATTTTTATCGCTCGTATCGGTTGAAAAATAAATAAGACAAATCAACAGATAGACCAAATTCCACAAACACTGAGCCCATTTCATGGTAGCAATCAATGCAATTCCTAAATTTTCGCAGAATATAGCAGACACCCCTTTTGGATGAACACAGGGAGAAAAGGTTATGAAAATATGTATTCTGAAGCACACACAATTGGTTAACAACAGAGCTATCACTATCTATGGTCATCTTTGGTAAACCTGTAGACTACTGTATTTCGCAATTCGCATAGATTTTGCATGGTAAGGGCATTGTCCTCTGCGCCAGGTTGCTTATCTGCGCCTCATTGACATACCCAGTGGATCTCACACGCTTGGTGAAATCAAGACTCTTTCCTGAAAATCTCCAACCGCATGAAAAGTGAATGGGATGCAGAGAAGGGTCCCAAATATTTTGAACTGCAAAACTGAGAGGGGTGTATATTTCATCTAAAATGACATCGTTCCTGGTCAGATTTTGCTGAGACATTTCTCACATTAAATCTTTGGGATATTTGTGATAATATCAGATTAATATTGAATAGGATATTCATTGACTTCATGTTCTTTTGAAGTTGAACGTTTAGGTGCGCAGACGTTAGACCTCCCATCATACATGGACCATCCAGTTTCAGGAGTCAATGGGCTAATTATGCTTGTATTTTGGACAATGCAAACACCCGCCTTGACTTGAATCAGAAGTACCAAGTTATGGGTAATCTAACCTTTAATTTCCTAGGACGTACTTCCTGTCCAGTCGGCCATTTCCTGTCTGACATCTAGAAATTCATCTAACTGTAAAAGTTTAATTGTTAGTATGATCTCTCTTGAAGATAAGCTAAATTCTTGCCCAAAGATATTACTTAGTGATATAAAGATCTGCCTTACTTCTCAGATCTACCTTACTCTCAGTGAAACATTTACATGGAACTAGGTCAGGTCGAGAAAGATCCCAAAAATCTCTTCATCCTTTGTATTTTTTATTTTTTTCTTCTTTTTTTATGCTGAATCATTCAATAAACTGTAACTTATTCTGCTAGGATGGGATTCAAACTGAAATTTAAAAAAATATGGCATTATCTTGTTATTTGTCACCTCTCCATTCACTGCCGCCTGTTTCGTCATTGCAGCTCGCATTGACTTGTACACGAAATCTATGCACACACAACGATACAAAAGATCGGTGGAGCACGATATGGCCAAAAATATTCATTCAAAATATAATTTAAAACCTCCCTTAAATATTTGTGTTAACCAGCAGGTAAATCCCACCACGGAATCTTTGTGTGAAGAACTTTCAGAATTGTCTTTTTCCTTTTTCATCATTTTGAAAGAATTAAACAATGGGCCAAATCATATGAAATATGCCACCTCGCAAGTCCCTCACAGGTAGCTACGAATAGCTGTCTGGAATAGCTTGACACTTTTTTTAAAGAAATGTCTGTCAAAAACACAAATGCTATTCCAAAGAGACTTGTACTACTGCCTCGCATATACTGTCATTAATATTACTGTTTTGTGTAGGCCTAAGGCTAAGCCTATATTACTAGTCTATGGAGATCAATGAGGTCCCTGACCGCTGACTAAACAAACAAAATTCCATGGCCATGGGGGTGGACTGTTTAACGAGAATGTCATGTCAAATTGTGAAATAATCATAGCCAACTCTCTCTATTCCAATTCTGTTGCAACAATGCAAGTCTTCTTTCAAATTCAATTTTTGTGTATAACATTAACAAAGTAAACTGCGGAGATCAATGACAATGTCTCCCCAATGGCTGACTAAATGACCACAAGGCTATGAATGAGTGGCTTATTTCACGAAAATAGCAAATGCGATATTAAGTAATAGGCCATGTAATATTTCTGAACGAAATGCTCAGTCTACTCTAGTCCGTCCTCATCTGCAATTAGGGACCTTTAGCATGTACAAGACGGTATGGCTGATCACAACGTTAGCTCTAAGGTCCGTTCCAGAAGGGTGCACCAACACAACACTACTTCTTGAATGGACCTTAGAGCTAACGTTGTGATCGGCATTACCGTCTTGTACATGCTAAAGCCTTGTAAAGGTCCCTATTAAGCCTTCAGCGGAGCACCGAGGTTCAAGCTCGCCTAAGCCTCGGCGCGGCACGCCATCACCATCATACTCATAGTCATAGCATATGCTTAGCAGCGGCCTAGCTATGGATAGCTCCCTGGAATAGTTTTTGACATTTTTTGACATTGTCACTCTCTGGAGTAGTGACAATGTCAAAAAATGTCAAAAACTATTCCAGGGAGCTATCCATAGCTAGCAGCGGCCTCGGACTCGCCATATCAAATTTACACTCTGAGAACTTTTAAAAAATAGCTCAACCATGTCACTAGTTAAGAAGTTTCTCACCATAAACCTGTACTCCTCCAGAAGTGTCTTAATTCTGCAACATGTTTATCGCAAGAAACTTTGAAGGAAAATTGCTCCGTTGAAGAAAGATGAGATTTTATCAGGACAGTAAACAGAACCACAAGCAGACGATCCATATTGAAAACCAGATTAATTCTGACAAGAGGGGGCAGCATACCAAAAATTACCAAGTGAAGAGGTTCAATTTCATATACTGTACCTCACTATTTATTTTGTACAAAGAAATGTACTTAATAAGAATACCTAAAATGTGAACAGACAAACAAACAAACAAACAAATATATGTATTATGTTTGAAATAACATGTAACAATTCTTTTTCTATTTATATGAATGATTTGTTACTGTATATGTATTGTTTGCATTTTTGTATTGTTGATTGAAAATTGTATTGAGATGAGGAAGGAAATAAATTATTTAAAAAATAAAAAAAGGAGTTTGGAGAATTATTATCTTTAAAAAATTAAGTACACATTCGCAAATATTGAGATAAGAAACCCACATAATCTATTGTATATTACGGGCGCGATTCCAAGATTTTTAACAATCTAGGGGGTGCATACTGGTTGTGGTCACCCCCCCCCCCCTGACAGTCTGACAGACCACAAACAAAGAGTATCAAATTTTACACACCACCGTTGAGCATAGAGATCCCCCATCAGGAGGACGATTGCAAGTGAAATAATGAGGCATAGGCATTAATTTCAAAGGAGCTGGCAGACAAAAACAATTTAATAAACAAATATAAAAAATGATATTGTGTATCCCTAAGATAAAATTTTGGCATTGTCTTACTTTCATTCTAGGTTTGCGCCCATTCCGACTCCCCTACCCCCACTTTCTGCACAGTGCCCCCTCTCCACAATGCGTGCATGTCCACAATACAATTTTAGATAGTTTGATGAATCGGGCTAACATTCAACATTTTTCCGTTTAAGAAAATCTCAACTGCCATATTCTAAATGCTACCTAAATGGTTGATAGTGTACATAAACTGATCAACTAAGCTGTGAAAAGCTTTAAATACAACGTTAGTGCTTTAGAGAAGTAAGATTTAAAATATCACCTACATTGCCACATTGTGCAGTAATAAAGCGACTGTGGTACACGTTATTCAATTTTAAATTGAATGAGTGAATTTGAATTGAATTTTTAATTTTAATTGAATTTTAATTTGAATTGAATTTAATGTTGCTATTGCCCGCTTAATTTCCTGCTTTTTTTTTTCTTTGCTGTGTTTTTCATCAATCTGAATGGAATTTGGAATATATTCATTTATACGTCATCGACATATACAGCCAACATTTTGTTCTGATTACATTTTTTTCATATGCATTGTATTATGTCAAACAAATTATACAAAATAAAGAAAATATGAATGATTTGATTACAATAATGAAACAATTATATGTTACATAAAATGAATATTTGACAACAAAATACATAATCATTTTCTAGGCGAGGATCATTATGAACCCATGCATATTCTAAACAAACGCAGATTTTATACAATAAATGTATTTTGAATGAACTGCCAATCAACTTAGAGGTCATTCAGAATGATCCTAGGAACCTAGTTTCATCTTGCATAAGTCAGGCGGCTGGATGTGACGACCTATTTAAATAACAAAATATTGACGATATCTTAACGAAAGTTCAAGAACGTTTGAATACCAGAACCTATTTATTGTTATTGGATGTCAATTTTCATGGAAGCATTTAAGGAAATAACAGCAGGTATTATAGAATTTCGATAAATAATAATTTAACTTTCGGTGTGGTGCAGCGACATCCTAATTAATGTATTTTCTAAATGAGGAAAATATTGCTCGAAATTCGAAGATCGACTGAATGAATAACATTTGATGATCAGTTTTGCTCTTTGGGCAAGCTTTAATGTTGTCAAGAACAACCTTTGTATTAGAGGTAAAACCCGCCTAACTTAAGTTTTCATATAAGACTAAATATAAATTTCTTTCAATACTTTTAGGGTTCGAACGGGTTATTCAGCCGTGCCAAAATACATGGCACAAGACATAGTGTAACAAAATTATACTGTGTCATATTTTCAATTAAAAAAACAAACAAAACTTATTCCAGTGGTGTGGCAAATATAAAAATATAATCATCATAATTTCAATATCTTTTGCAATGTCTCCAAAAACTTAGGTCGACCTATTTTGTTTATGGGTTTAGCTCGAGACCGTCGTCGCGTGTATTGGTCCCGACATGTTTAGAGATCGAAATCGAATCTAAGTTTTTTTTTTGACGTATTTCCGATATTTAATGGGCTGGGGAATTTCATTTTAAGACAATGTCCATCGGCTTCATGTTTTGGCGTAATTGTTTTGGTGTAATTCGTGCATGCAGGCTATGCGTGCTTCGTTCTGTGAAGAGTGTTATAATTTTTTTTTTATTTTTTGTGTAATAAGAGTGTTTCTTTGGGAGGGAGGGGCCGTTCTGCTTCTAATCGACATTGTAACGAAGGAGCATGGTAACTATGGAGGGGGAGGGGCGAGGGGCGAAGGCTGCGCCCCTATAGTCACCCCCTTCATTCACCAATTTCCCAGACCAAACCCTTTTGTCGAATTGGAGACTTTTTCAATGTTATCAAACCTAAGCAGAGGCGGCAGCCCATTCTGCCCCCTATGTCCAAATTCTGGATCCGCCCCTATACTTACCCCTACATAATTTCCACTCCAATTACGTAATCTATATGAATTAAACAAAATGATAATCAAAAGAAAAAAAGGAGTTGCGGTTGCACCATGTGGTGTAAGGTTTTATTTTAAGAAATAATCCTGAAAAGGACTGAGCAAAAGCTCCAGAACAAATTTAAAAGAAAAGACACGACGTTCCGGGTCCTTTTCAGGACTATAACCTACACTATATATACATGGTGCAAACGAAAATCTTTTGTTAATGTTTTCTCTACTACGCAAGTACTAGTTTTCTTCATAAACAAAATAAGTTTACCTTTTCATAGTTTTTATTTATATAAAGGTGGGTTTTCAGCTCATGCCACAAAATGTCGATCTATATATTTTTCATTGTCATTATGACTATCATCACCACCACTGTGACATAAATGTATATAATTAAATAAAAATGTGAATCATAAAAAACTTGGTGAGTTAGCTAGAATCAAACTCGGATTGGAATTCCCCAGAGCGTTCAGTTTTTTTTTATCTTTGGGGAATGAATATAGCACTGCCCTAGGAAAGTTTAAAAGTGTGATTTCCCTTTAGAATACCCTAGAAGGAAAATAATTACTTAGGCGTTGGCATCTGGGGATGAGTGTCTGATGACCCCTTCGGTAGAAGGGGCGAGAATTAGCTGTGAGGCTGTGTGAGTGCAAATATTTCTGAAGACATTTTGTTTGTTCTTTTTATTTTGCATTATTTTAATTTTGTTTGCCAGCTCGTTGCTTGCCGAAAGGGGCATCAAAATTCTTTGTACGAATTTTTATTTCTTTTTTGTTGTTGTTGCTTTCCGGAAGTGGGGGGGAGGACGGCGCCAAAAATCAGATACACCCCCCCCCCCCCCCAACAAAAAAAATAGTCGCCCTCTGTCAATCATACCGATGGTCCCTGGACTTGGCCAAACTGGAAAACCCAGAAAATATTCAACCCTTCCCTAAACATTATCGTGGTTTTAATTCGACTTTTACCTACTCGAGAATTTTCATTGCATGTACATACATGTAATAACTATCAAACTTTGATTTGTTTAATTTGGTGAATCGAAATCGAATCTAATTATGATTATTCTGCACACGCATTTCCTCTTTTCGTTGAAAAGATATGACATGTATTTAACATGTTTAATGCGTGGGTTTGACGTCAAAAGCGCTGTCCAAGCTGCGAAAGTCAAGATTGCACTTGAACGAGGATGGGGGCTAGATGAAATAAAAAAAGCACCTGGGATTGTTGTCCGCTGGCATGCATAAAATAATGTAGATTCATTTTCATGAAGCTGGCTAGCTCATGCGCGCAAAAAAGGATTTTTTTTATATACCCGGGAAGGGGGATGGGGGCGGGAGCTGAGCTCAAATTTGGCACCCCGGGGAGCTTAGATGAGCTGACAAGCAAAAAGAAAAAAAGAAAAAAGAAAAGAAAATCAGCACCTTCAGCGCGTCCCATTCGGCGAATTTGACGTCCTTTTAACAGCAAATTTTGGCGCCCCTAGCTCTGACGGGGGNACATCTAGATGTGTATAAGAGACAGCCCATAGCCTCCCACGAATGTTGCTAACAAGCAAAAACATTTAGGCTACGGAGCACTCGCCTAATCACCGCCCCCTCCACTTGGATATCTTTTGCTATAAAACCAAACTAGACAATTATTGTTTGTGATCAACACAGCAACTTAGATTTAACTAGCCACTATTTGCATTTCAACTTGAATACAAACCCGACGTAATCAAATGTGTATATCAATAAAATTTTGACCTTCGTGAAAAGGTCAGTCTGTGACAACATTACCAATTTCATAATATAAAGAATCCAAAGTACGGTATTCTAGAGTAAATAAAATGCTGTCAACTAAAAGCATTACAATGCAAAACTCACATCAAAGGAGTAGTAAAATCAGGGGCATAATTATAAAAGAGAGCACATTATCACTTTGAAATATGATCATACTTTGCTCTCTTTTGGTGCGATCTTAAACATTTTTATAAAGCTGTTTTATTTTACAAATTATTTTTAAAAAGCGTCGGCTGTTGAGGCGATCGTGGTTTTCGACCGATGGACGGATTTTATTCTGACAGACTGAGTATCCATTAACATTTGCTGGTGAGCATATAATAAAAGTTCTAATGACCTAATGTCCATTTGGTCAATAAGACTGGGAACAATGCCCAGTCGGTAGAGCAATTGTGTTGTTTAAACCTCACAATTAGCTTGCATTCTTAAAGGTGCAAAAGTGCACCTTTATTTTTAAGTGTGTGTAGGAGAATAAAACAACTGAGAGAGATACTTTTCTGAGAATAAAAACAATTGCACAATATTGTCACGATCTGAGCATGAATCTAATTGAGAATCAGTTTTGGTACATTCTGTACTTTGATATCATATTACTAGGCAATCAGGAATGAACAAGCGTATTTTGCATGGGAAGTCCCCTCTAGTACTTTTACGAGATCAACAAACAATATTCAATATTTCATCATATCACGGCATTCATAATCATTGTTCAAATATTGGTTTGATCGTTGGTAGCAAATCATGGTCCATATTATAACAAAAGTATGGCAAAAGAAAACAGCTCAACGCTGAGCAGAGCTTCGTAATATAAACACTTTCAAATCGATCGTACCAATGATATCAATCGTATGTCTATGAAAAATCATGTACTAATGATTTGCGATTGATCGCAATCTCTTTTATGTTACCGGCCCCCGGATGAATAAAGAAATGGGACAAATGAAACAACTTCCATTCAAGCTTCCGCAATAACTATAAAGTATGAAGGAACGTCCTTTCTTCCTATCCTGCAATACAAACGTAGCACGGTGTGTCGTACCCGTTAACTGAATAAACAGGGACGCTATATTCATATGTGTGTTGAAGTTATCATGAGGGCTTGAATGTGAGTTGTTTACTTTCTTTCTCTGTTCTGTTCACAGTGGCTGACAAGCAAAAACAAACAAGCAAAAAAAGAATAGGCCTAGTCCTGACGTCAGGCCCCCTGCCGAAAGGGGGAGGCGCGGCAGCCTTCGATCTCTAGTACGAAAACAGTGGTAGACCATGTAGACGCGGCGCCAACTGTATATAGGGCCATGACCATTTCAGCATCCCCCTGGATCCGTCCGTAAAGGCCGACTCACACCTTTCCGTTTTTAGCCTGTGTCGGTCCAGCGTTTTTGTAAATTAAAAACGCTCCCTTGACGCACAAAGAAGCAGGTCATATACAGTGGACTGACGCTCGTCCTATGCTCATTGAGCGCAAGCCAAAACCAAAAACGCAAAGGTGTGAGTCTGCCTTAAGATTTGTTGTGCTTGGTATACATGTAGGTGTCAGTTATTTCGCAATAGTTTTTTTACATCTAACATTCCCGATAATTGATAATTTGTAATGGGTAAAAAAAAAGTTTATTTTCTGGGCATTTAACAGACAAGGGACATATAAAATACCAAACACAAACAATTGCCGCCTTTCGTTCTTTTTTTTATCTTATCTTTTCTTCGATTGATGATCAATAGAGCAATGACGTCAATAAGATAATGCAATCTAAATCTGTGATTTTTGGCCGTGTTAACACATAAACAAGGTGCCTAGATTGCGGTTTTTTACAGCGCGAGATAAGGGGAAGATCCGGGTCTATAAAAAGGTTTCGATAAAACAGAAATCAAGGGTCCAGCTTCGTGGAATGGTCATTTGATCAGTGGGGTGGTACAAACCAGTGTTTTAAAAACATTTTTTTAATATGTCCAGCAAATTACTTAAGGCGTAAATGAAAAAANAAAAAAGTTTATTTTCTGGGCATTTAACAGACAAGGGACATATAAAATACCAAACACAAACAATTGCCGCCTTTCGTTCTTTTTTTTATCTTATCTTTTCTTCGATTGATGATCAATAGAGCAATGACGTCAATAAGATAATGCAATCTAAATCTGTGATTTTTGGCCGTGTTAACACATAAACAAGGTGCCTAGATTGCGGTTTTTTACAGCGCGAGATAAGGGGAAGATCCGGGTCTATAAAAAGGTTTCGATAAAACAGAAATCAAGGGTCCAGCTTCGTGGAATGGTCATTTGATCAGTGGGGTGGTACAAACCAGTGTTTTAAAAACATTTTTTTAATATGTCCAGCAAATTACTTAAGGCGTAAATGAAAAAAAAAACGCTTTAGAATACAAATTGTCACAAACAGCGCTCGGGTTGGGCAAATGAATTGTCCCCCCCCCCCCCCTCCCCATGGCCAAAGAGAGAAGCAACAATAACAATGTTTAAAACAATTATCCAAATAATATTATAATCACAGAGTGTTGCTCATTTCTATGAAATCGATTATAAAACACAATTGTAACGCTCCTTTGCATTGTTATTGACAAAGTTTAACATAATTATTTAGAAGTACATATTTTAAATAACAAAATACATAAAGAATAGTGATCTTTGATCAGTCAATATCAGTCAACGTCACTCGTTTCAAATTTAAACGTGTATGCATGCATGAGTGCATCTTGGGATATTGTGCTGTAACACATATAAAACTCTTCAAAGATATTTCTAAATTTGTAGCATTTCACATGCGGTAATCCTGAACCGACGCGGTCTCCAATATCATGCATGTACTGAAAACGATAGATATGGGGTGAGTAATATTTACTCTTTATGAAATGTATACCAAGAATACAAAAGAAAACGAGAACCCAAAAATAATTACAAATGTATTTATAGATCATGTTCGCATTCGCATTTTGCATTCATTGTTCAAACATTGTGGTTATTTTCATTTCATTTCATTTATATCAAAAGGCGGCGAGATGTCAAATTAAAAGAAAAGGAAATAAAAGAAATGCAAAGAAAAATAGAAAAATGAACAACCGTTACTTCCTGAAAATACACTCTAAAGAAGGATGGGTTAAAGTTTACTAGATATTGTGTAAAAAGAGAACATGCATGTCAATTTGGTAATATTTCTCACCCTATCGGGCAAGAATGTACTCAAGTTTGTGTAGAATTTTTAAAAATTTAACTCAACGTTATGCGAACTTTTACCCAATATGGCGCAAAACATTGCTAAGCTGACATGCATGTTCCTTTTTTTTTACCCAATATTGAGTAAACTTTTACACATCCTTCTTTAGAGTGGAGGTAGAGGCATTATTAATTTATCCCGAGGCTGTCTTTTGTATTATTCGGTGGTATCTATCTGGAATCGCGAAAGCAGGGGTGTTTGGGGGTGTTAGGGATTGCAGCCTTCTCCTGTTTCATGAAGTAAAATGCGTGCAAACATAAATGACGGAATGAACAAACAAAAAAAGCAAAGACCCTCCACTTCCAGCCCCCACTTTCCCAGTTGTTCTAACGTGCCTGCTTACCTAATTCTTCTACACAGTTTGAAAAAAAAAACAGGTGTACTATTGCACCTTGCCACACTGGCTGCGATATTACGTTATTTCATTCAGAATTGTGCATACAACATTGCCCCCTCTCCTAAGTGTGCAAGATTTTACAAAATATCTTAGAATTGGGGCAGATGTGAGGTTCGAACCCACGCCATGGGGGACTACTTCATTCCATGTCCATGATGCCAAACACTCGAGTTGTTTGCTGTTTTTGACCGATGTACGAATTTCTAAGACATCAAGCAATCACACAGTCCATTTTCCGTGAAAATACATGGATGTCAAGGTATCCGTTCGTGGCTATCGACAGTTCTAATTTCCATCGCTCAATAAGTATGACAAACCGTCGCACAGGTAGATCGTTCAAAACCCAAAACTGTCGCATTGCACCTCTTTAAAAACTGTCGCATTTTACCTCTTTGAAAAACAGTGCAATATTGCACCTTAAAAAGTATTCCAGTGACCTGTAACATAAAGAGATACGATTAATTTTAGTGCCATAGATTTACGAAGAATATCTGTCGTAGGTTTTATTGCATCTTTTATGTCACAGGCCCGTGAGTTTGCACATTTTATTTTCTTGCTGTTTATGCCGAGGATGGGGGGGGGGGGGGGGGGTGCATGCTAGCTCGAGAACCCTAGATCATACGGCCCTGTAGTGTGATATAGGACGCGGGCCAATCCCCAAATGACAGCCATGATTACATCATTGTTTAGATTGCACCCAAAAAGTGACATTTACAGAAGGGAACTTCCCCCAAAGTTTTCGCGCGCAGACATGTACTTTGACGTCTGCGGCCTACCAGCTTTATGAGGAAGTTCGCGAGTAAAATACTTTTATATCATGCAAACTTTCCATCGAGTTAACAACGTTTGAAGCAATCACAAGAGGAAGGACTACATTTCTAAAAAAAAAATGCTTGTGCCGCATCATCCGACAACAAATGTGAACATTTTTCTTATACAACTTTTCCTTCACAAGCCAGTAATATCAAGCTGCTAATTCCTAGCGATCCCTACAACTGTACAACAGGACTTCGTCAAAGCTACATGATACTTTTCATCCAAGTGTTATACGTACTCATCATCAAAATATTACGGAATGGCGAAGTAAGTTGGACTTAAATATTTTTATTAATGGTGTGAGCGTTGGTGTGTTTTTTATTTCATGGGTGTTTGTTATCTCACATATCGTTTATATCACGGTAGCAATGGAGTATATTCGATTAAATTATCAGATCATGATTATGACGGGAAGCGCCATTTTGTTTCATTTTTCATAGTGAACTTCCTCTTTGGAAAACCATGTTCATGTCCAACAATAAATATCGTCATTTGTATAAACAATGTATTTCTAGTTACCAAGTTTCCTGGCATTGAGCAAGATATATATATATATATATATATATATATATATATTTTATAAATCCATGCAAATCGGGCGAGTAGTTGAAATATAGTATCGGGAATAATAATGATTTTTATTTAATCGTTGACCTAAAAGATTTTACCAAACATTTTTTTTTACAAAGTACAACTTACTTTTCAAACTTTGATTCATTGGTGGTTACATTTTCTGATATCGTTTTGATTAATAAAGCATAGATTGAAGTGTTTATTTTGATAATCTCCATTATCTGCGGAAATAATACATAGTATATAAATTAAACTAAATTAAGCTGAATTAAATGGTAAAGGGAAATGGTGAACAGGGGAATCATTTCAAGTTGGAGCGATGAAGAAATTTATCAAAGTTTTAACCAATATATATATATAGGTTGGCAAAATAAGAAATAAAAAGCATGCTTAAATACTTATTATCGATATAGCTTGCAGATTTATGAAATAATGGTAAGAAATATCATTCCCACAGCAGCAATAGAGCAGAAAGATTTTTAATTAATATACATTTCATGCTCTTGCGTTTAAGTTTTTGCATTCTTTTTTTTAAGTTGAGCAAACGTTTATCAACACTTGGCGTGAAAACTGTTGATCATAATAATTATGTAAAACCTATGGCTATGGTAAAAATGCAAACTTCCACTATAAGTTGGACATGTTTCACACAACTGTCTGACTGTTGGGGTTGATATATGCCCAACTTTTGATGGAAATGCAAAATTCAACAATAGATTGAAGGCTAGAGCGGCATCAAATATGATATTATTATCAAAGTTGGACATATTATAACAAATAGATGTGCGGACGCATATTTAACGTGTTTTGCGAGGGTTTAACATTGGTAATGTTAGATAATAACTTTAACGAGTAAAACATATTTATGCTTGCTTGGTCCAGATCTCGATCGTGCAACAATTTTAAGCGTTTGAATTGAATCATGGAAATTTAGTCATTTTCAGATTGAATTATTTAACATGTTTAAAATCCACCGTGGTTAAATGAGAAGGAGGGCCTATCAAACCGTTAAATGATTACTGTGCAACGCCCCCATTTTTAATTGATGAAAATAAATGTAATATGAATCGCCTAATTATTTCCCAAGGTCTCCTATATTATAGGTGGTAAACATTTTGTTTGCATTGCTATATTTCAAGAAAAAAAGCACACGCAAAGGGATATATCTTTATATATATTATAATTTGTTTTAATAAATTGTCTTCTTTATGAAAAGGGCATGGTGTCATACCATCAATTAGGCCTAAGGATTGTTTTAAAATGAATCTCATCAAGACGAATACATTTCAATAATGAGTACATAAACAATTATTTTCAGGGAATTGAACACTGCAAAAACGCTGGTGTTAAATTTAACACCAACTGGAATCTATATAGGACCACACCAGGGCCCCGTAACATAAAGGTTTGCCATTTATTGCTAATCTGATAGCGATTGATATCAATCGCAAGTCTATCGCAAATCATGTACTACAGGTTGCAATTGATCGCAAAATCAAATAGCGATTAACCGCAAAGCTTTATGTTACGGGGCCCAGAAAAGTGTTAAAATATCACCAGTTTAGAATCAAATCAATATATTTAAACACTGCCTGGTGTTGTTCGGGGCCTTAAACAACACCTCTTGGTTTTGAAATATAGTTACTGGATTCTAAACTGGTGTTGATTTTTTAACCCTTTTTCTGATGTGGTCTTATATAGATTCCGGCTGGTGTTCAATTTAACACTGGTGTTTTTGCAGTGAAGTGTTGTCAATGATATAGACTTATATGTCAAATCCTTCATGCAGGATATATTGAAACCAATTTAGACAAATACAGCAAAGAATTGTTGGCATTAAATACAAAATGTCGTGCAAAGTTCACCTAATTTCGCTGTATTCCAAGGCAATGTATATGATTGTGCTCATTCTTCCGATACGAACGACAATTTTCTGTTGAATGTATCATAATAGAAATTTCCATTCAAAACCGGGTATTGTTAAATTATAATTCCAAAAGCTGCATTCATAATGGGTATGTTCACACAGTTTGATAATTGCTGCTTTAAAGACTAGGTCTACTGCGTCAGAAACACACAGATGTGTGTTCCAAACTCTGGAATTATCGTGGTCTCATTGAATAGAGAAAATGACATGAAGAAATTGAAAACATGAGCAAAATCGGAAAATCGATTAAAAAAATTAATTTTTCAATTTTCAAAGATATTGTGATCCTTGTCGCTGATGGGGATCCGTGTGGTCGGCAACTTTGGCAGAATCTGTGAAATGATAGCAGACAACTCTACATTCACTTATTTTTTTACGTAAAATATTTAGAAATTGATTACAGGATTACTGTCAAATCTAGATAAGTTTTCAAAATGACTCTTTCCCAAGTTCATGCAGAATCAATGCGAAATACCCAACATTTTTCAACTTTTCTGAAAGAAGAAGAAAATGTAAAATTTGGTAAATAGATAGATGAATGAGGTGTTGCCCGACATTACGTCACAGATTCCATCGAAGTCGCGGATCCCCAACCAGGGATCGCAATATCATTGAGAATTTGAAAACGAGAATTTAAAGATAAATTCTGCCCCTTGAATACGGTACCCAGCATGTTTGAAGTGTAAAATTTACCCATACAGTTATCAATCTTCTAAACTTTGAAAATCAATATAATTCAATAATAATAATTGTAACAGAATTATATGGCGCTTTATACTGGCGTTTCTATATAAGCGCCTTGCTATTGATGAGCTAGATCCTTAACAGACAAATTACATTAAATTGAATTAAATCAAATTAAAAAAGAAGGAAAAAAATAAGGGAAAAGATGCACGCCTCCAAAGTGAATACCAGCCAACAGCTGAACTTCCACAAACATCATCATATGTGATATTAAATAACCAATAAACAATAATTATACGTTCTTATACATAGCGCCTAACACTAACTTTATAAGTCGTCCCTAAGCACTCTATACAACGTAGCATAATTGCCCTGGCTTTAGCAGTGCAGCTGTAGGTAGCGCGCTTCATTTCAAGGAAAATATTCCTGCCAGGTACCCATTCACCTCACCTGGGTCAAGTGCAGCACAATATAGATGAATTTCTTGTTAAAAGAAATTAACGCCATGGGTGGAACTCGAACCCGCGACCCTCTAGTTCAAAGGCGAGAGTCATAACCACTACAACACGACGCCTCCACATTTCCCTCCAAATTCAAGGAATTATTGTCTAATCATGATTATAATCCGGTTTATCTGTATAGCAACTGTTTCCGATTCGAAATTCGTCATTAATTATGGACGACCATCATATTCAAACCATATATATTAAAACAAAATTGTTGAAATTAGCCATAGGCCTCAAACTTGACAAACATAATATGTTGAACGTTTTGTTTAGTTATCGTAAAACACTTAGACCCAGACAAAAACTATTCAGACTTTCAAAATCAAGAAAGAAGAAAAAAAAATCTATTGAGTGGTGATTATTTTTGACATTTCGTGTTATCGACAGGAAAAAGCTAAGAGATAATTAGCTTTCGAAACTTCTAACGACTTCTGATGACGATGGAAAGTTAGGCCTCTTGTAAGTGTTGTGGGATTTTCAGGTCTTGAGAACTACTAATTTCTCACGTCCCATTTCAAGTTTATTTAGTTCATCTCATTTATCTATACTTATTATTTTAGGGAGAGATAGATAAATAGACCGATAGAGAGACAGATGGAGAGAGAAAGAGGGAGAACGTAAGAGAGAGAGAGAGAGAGAGAGAGAGAGGGGGGGGGGGATCGCCAGAACCTCACAAAGTTCAATTTTGTCAACTCTGAAAACTATTAAATCCTCATTACGCAATGTAAATCGTGGGTCGTTATCTTTTGATATTTTCCCTTAAAAAAAAAACAGGCTGAACATGATGTGTTTACGGTATTAAATATAAATATTAAATAAATTTGTCTTCTGACTGATAAAAGTTTTGTTTGTTCTGTGCCAATGTACATTTATTTACAAGTACACAAAATCTAAAAATTTATTTGATCTTATCATATTTATCTCAACAGCTTTTCCAAACTGTAAAACAATAAATATCATCACCCCCACTTTAGTAGTCATTTTATTCCTCATCAGTCCGAAATCATATTGACTGTAACTGCAACTCACAAATCATAACTACAATTGACATATTTTTATATATTCCTTTTAACATTTTAAACAAATGTACTGAAAAATCAACATCAAAATCAGTTTACTAAGTTTTGTAAATAGTTTATGTATTTTCAAAGGCAAAATTACTTGGTGTACTTTACTACTATAAAGATATCTCGGCATGCTTAGCATTTGAAAGAACCGTAAAGCCACGTATTTTGTCTCAAAAGATGCGCGATACTACTTGAAAGTAAAAATAAGTGAGTATATATCGCGCGAAACGTCGAGGGGCGGAACCCACCCCGCCCCCTTCCCCCTCCCTTGAGTATGATTAGAATTGAATGCTATTGGAGGAAATTCAGGTACAATAATTTCTACAAAGAGAACGAAACTTTGCGGCCCTACCTTGACAAAGTAAGGTGTTATCAGTGCATGACACTGCACCTTTTAAACACAATGCAATCATGAAATTTTGATATTGAGGTTGAATTATGACTGTTTTTTTTCCAAAAATAACTTCCGCAATTATTTAGGGGTTCCCCAACCAAACTCCCCTCGTTCTTTTCTGTGTCTCACTCTCTGTACATCTCCCTAGTATAAACATTTATTTCTCTCTCTCTCTCTCTCTCTCTCTCTCTCTCCCTCTCTCGCTGTCCTTTCCTATCTCCCTCTCTCCCTCTCTCTCTCTCTCTCTCTCTCTCTCCCTCTATCTCATTCTCTCTCTGTACTTTTCTATCTCCCCCCTCTCTCTCCCCCCCTCTCTCTCTCCTCCTCTTCTAAGAACAAATATATCTCGGGGTAGAATTTTTATCATGTTTGTCCAATTCTATAATGAGATTTGTTTGTTCACCTCTACATTACCAAACAGTTCAAGAATATTGGATCTAACAATTATTGACATTAACGTACAAAGTTCTAAGTTCTTTGCTATGTTGGTCGCCCCCCCCCCCCAAACCCACTGCCCACACGTGGTAATTACAAATATTTTTTTTAAATAAAATTCCCCCACCAAGGTCCCTCCGGAAAAGAAAACCAACAAAGCAAATCAAATACAATCAAAACAAGTTCAGAACTATATAGGGAGTTTTTCAGATTGCGCAATAATTCACATAACTATCTTTCAATGAAATGTCTACAATTATTGAAAGTAAAAAAAAATATAGTGAATGAAAGGTTAGACGAAAGGTCTTTATTTTTTTTTACTATTCTGTTTACTTTCCGTTTGGACACATTCAACATACCTTTGGAAACCCTGTTTTGACCAATATATGAATTCAATATCTATGACACGAGCAATCACTTTTGTTTCTTTTTATCCTCCTTCTGGGGTATTCATCTTACATAATATTTGAAACAACATGGAAATACATGAAATTATAATGATCAATTTTAAAATAGTTTTACATTTTACAACTTGAATTCAACATGTTCAAAGCTCAATCAACACATAATCATAATTACCATAGAAATAATTGGCATTCGTGTATATGATTAAATACCTATCCAATATATTTTGGAAGTTCTCGAGCATGTTTCTGGCATGAAACTATTATCATATTTGTTCTTACTACCACGTATATT
>BQKZ01003742.1:22914-41235 GCA_036244855.1 Temnopleurus reevesii
CTGCCTAAGCATTTTGGTTTAATCAGTTTTATTTTTTTTTATTTGTTTGGTTTATTTGCTTGTTTTGTTTGTGTGTGCGCTTGTTTAATGATAATTTCACCTTCTTGTCTGTTTCATATTTTCGAGACTTTCATAAGATATGTAATAGGCCTATCGTGCGGCACTATGACGATCATTGGCCGGTCAAAAACTTGATTTAATTTAATTCAACAAATTTGTTTAAAGGGGAACCAAATCCTAGAGTTCGTGCTCTCATTAAAAGGAGGAAAATCAGATGAACAAACTGTGAAAATTTGAGCAAAATCGGACGACCCGTTCAAAAATTATGAATTTTCGAAGTCACGGAGATTTGACGATCACTGTCGGTCACGGGGATCCGTGCGATCGGCAAAATCGACGGAATCTGTGACGTCATGTCGGACAACTCCTCATTCACTTTGTACATAGAACAATTAAAAAATGATTAATGTAAAATTTAGAGTAAGGTGGAAACCTCATTCTTCTAAAATACATGTAGAATTGATGAATGAAGATATACTATACCGAAACCTAAAATTGGCATTTTGTTGACTTTTCCAAAAAAAAGGAGAAAATGGGCCGTTTTGTATACAGAATGAATGAGGAGTTGTCCGACATGACGTCACAGATTCCGTCGAATTTGCCGATCGCACGGATCCCATTAGCAGTAAGGATCGTCATATCTCTGCGACTTCATAACTTTTGAACGGGCTGATTTTGCTCAAATTTTCACAGTTTGTTCATCTGATTTTTCTTCATTCAATGAGAGCACAATAATTCAGGGGTTGGTTCTCCTTTAAGAATTGACTTCATAATTCACAATATTTCGATTTTTCTTTCTTTTCTTTTCTTTTCTAGGCCAAATTTTTTTAAAAAGGAAAGTTACATGTCAAGGTTCAAGGCGGGTAGACTAAAGGTAAGCAAAATTACAATCTGTGATGAGTGGATTTCCACGGACTTTGTTCTTATTTTGATTAAAAATCTTCCTTCCTTAAAGCCCAAGTATAGTCTTGGTAAAGATTAAGAAATGTGAATGCTGGGGATGTTTATCATGACATATAATTCTTATACATATTTTGAGACTATACATCTATTTTTTTACGAACTGATTCTTTGGAAAATTTGAATTTGACCGTCAAATCATATTTTATTAGCACTTTCTCTCTCTCTTGGTTATAGCAATATTTTGCTTGTTTTGGGGGATATACTAGCCTTTTGACAAGGCCTTCGACTTTGGACTTCCCCCTCGACGGCGATATGGAGTTCCCGATAACAGCGCGAGCGCAGCGAGCGCCATCTTGCGTTAGCAAGCTGAGACGCCGAGCTTGCTAACGCAAGATGGCGCTCGCTGCACTCGCGCTGTTATTGTGTACTCCATATCGCCGTCGAGGGGGAAGTCCAAAGTCGAAGGCCTTGTCAAAAGGCTAGGCATATACAAACTTGAGTTATTTCCGAGATTTACACAACAATAAACATTTGAAATTTTTTATCAAATTCTGCATGAGAAGTTGTCTTTTATCAAGAAAGAAAATATTGAATTAGTGTCGGGGGACACGACACTAAACAAAATGCACATTTTAGGTTATAGCTTTTACAAAACTCGTTCATTTTTTCGCACAATCGTCTGTACAATGATACTCTAATTCATTTTATATAGATTTCAAGACAAAATTTGGCGATGAGAATATTCGCTTTTCCCAAAACTTTACTTGGCTTTAAAGGTATGGATTAGTAAAACTCAAGATGCAGAATTTGATAGGAAACGAGCAGATGAAGTCACAAACTGCTTTGCATCCATATGAATGAATGTTCACGTATTCCATGACGAGATAATGGCACTTCCGAGTGCACGGTGCGTGGATTGTGAAATCCCGTTCATTTTGCACGTCGGGCGATGTGCGAATGAAGAAAACAGCAACACAGTATAATTTTCATTTTGCGATAATTCAGCCATTTTGGGGTCTTTTTATTTAAAAACATCTTTCAACATACCATAATTAGTTATTGAAATGCGGTATTATGAGAATGCTTTTACTGCACCTCTTGGTCCCTGACTACAATCTATTAAATTGACGTTCAATCTAGGGAATTTAGAAATTTTTGTCGTACGATAAAATGATCATTAAGGACCAGCCTTCTAAACAAGCCTCGCTTCTTTGCTTGCCTCTATTTTTTTTCATTTCTTTTGTCATATTACCATCATTATTTATGACTGTATGTATTTGAACTATCAAAAGAACTGAAAAATAAAATGATTTGAATTTGAATTTGATTAGTGTATATACCGTGTTATTTTTTTTTAAGAATTTGCATTTATTAGATAACTAAATACAACTTTTTCCTCGGCCTTAATAATTATTGTCGATGAATATATGAAGATGAAATAGTTAAATTAATAAACTCACCAATCTCAAATCTCTTCCTAACTGAAGGACAAAGAACAGCTTGTGATATGCAAGCTGCGTGCGAATGACGGTGATCGACCCGAGATTCATGTCTTCACAGACGTCTCGTCGAAAGTGAGCACGGTCATCAGGGTGAAGCAGGTCGCCGCCGTGCTCGAAACTGACGACGTGCCAAAGGTCGTGAAGGCGAAGTACGATAATTATATCTATGTCACGGGCAGCGGAGGCAAGCCATATTTCTTCAAAACTAATCATAGGTATGTACACACACATACACGCACACAGACACAGACGCATGCACACCATAGAAGTATATGCACACACACACACACACACACACACATACACAACCATAACAGTAAAAGCTTTGAAAATACGAGTTCAATTCAAAATATTACGTGTACAATACATGTGATTTAAACACGCCTGCTCTCTAGTCTGTTACATATTCAGAGGCGCGGGGAATAAAGAAAAAAGAAGCTAATTTACTTAAAGTAGCATGTGAAAGGGTATGTCTTAAGACAATATTTGAATGATTCAAAGGAACCCGCATTACGTATGTTATTAGGGAGTGTGTTCCACAGTGAAGGAGCAAATTCAGTTTAAAGCACAATGATTAAACTGTGAAAATTTGAGCAATATCGGATGATCCATGCATTCAAAAGTTATGAATTTTCAAATTTTGTTCATGTTATGATCCTTCATTTATTGACAATTAACACATCAGTGTCAGGGTGAAGTTCCCCTTTAAGTAATAAAACATCATTTTCTTACGTTGTGTCTTTAGACAGGAGAGAGACGAATGGTGCGATCTATTGCGGAGCCTGCTTTCTTCCAGAGGGGCAACAGGCGCGCAGGGGTGCACCGAAGCACCCCTACTCCCGCCCCATCGAGGGAGGACACAGACGGATGCCTCCTCGGACAAGCCCCCAGTTAGGCGAAGGAGGGCCAACGCTCCCGCGTCCGCCCCGGGTAGCATGCAGGACATCTTCCGAGATGAGCTCTTCAATTCTATCAAGGTACGTCATCAATCGCAATGCGTCCAACCGGGTGGTGTTTCAACAAGTTTGGAAATACTTTGGGAACGAATTTACGCACGACTGGTATCAGTGTTCTGAATGATAAGATGATCGAGAATCTTATCCGTATAATACTCTTTAATGTACTCCAGTCTTTCTTAAAGTCATTCGTAACTTTGAGAACGATTTTATGAATCACCAAACATCGCCCATGTGTTTTATTATTATTATTATTATTATTATTATTATTATTATTATTATTATTATTATTATTATTATTATTATTATTATTATCATCATTATTATTATTACTATCATTATTATTAGTAGTATTATTATTAGTAGCAGTAGTAGTAGTAGTAGTAGTAGTAGTAGTATTAGTATTATTAATATTATTATTATTATTTATTTGACAAGTGAAATGTATTGCAGGATAACCCATGAAAGCTGACGAGGTTTATTATCAGTAGGTTTCTATAAAGTAGGGGCGAATATATGATACATAATGTAGAAAAAAATATTCATTAATTCTGTGCGTACACAACAATCACAATCCGGTTAAATAACGTTACAAAGAAGCATAATTGAATTGGCGTTCAATAGACGATAGAAATAAACGATTGGCTATATAAAAATATACTATATTGTGTTATTATTGCATTGTCAAAGAAAGGCAATTTTCATAAGACTTGTAATTTCAAAATTTTGACAATGCAGGATAGAGTCCCTCGCCACGATCCCATACCAGAGGGCGATGAGAACCAAGTCTGCTGCGGCCGTCATCATTTAGAGATTGGTGCGATGCATGATGGTAAGTGATCACACGTTGAAATACACGATAAGCAACTGAAAAAAAGGAGAGAAAAAAACATGCGCGCACCATGGGGGATGGAGAAAACAACGCCCCTCCCCCCCCCCCCGGTCAAAGCTAGGGGCACCGAAAATTACCAAGAGGGGCGCCAAAGGAGTTGTAAACTTTTGGACAAAATACAAATTTTAAGTTGATGTACACAAAAAAAGTGCGTTCCCTCTTGATTCGATGGACAGATGCGACACTTGTTTCTCTGTAGGATGAGGGAAAGGAGATTTATTGAGTGTGCATCTAGCTATTGTGGATGCTTGAATTGTTTGCTTTTTTCCAAATCCGTTGCACTCTAAAACAACCTAATCATTTTTTTTAATTGAATCTAATCATTTTGATTAGATTTCCTATTCGTAATTATAATAAGATTTCCACATTAAAAAGAATGATTAGATTTTTCTAATCATTTTGATTAGATTTCCAGGTGTCCCCGTTTGTATTGTTTTCCTAATCAAATTTGATTAGATTCTAATCAAATTTGATTAGTTTGTTTTTAGAGTGTGTTCTTTCTGTTCACAGTGGATCCTTCTGAATATCTATTCTTTGTAAATGCTGAAAATCACCTTTTTAGCCTGCGTCGGCCCAGCGATTCTGTCAATCAAAAGAGTTCCCTGGATGCACAAAGACGCAGGTCATCCGATGGACCGACGTTCGGCGTAAGCTACTTAAGCGCAAGCCGGACGTCGGGGAGATTTCTTAATTGACAGAAAACGCTGGGCCAACCCAAGCTAAAAGCGCAAAGGTGTGAGTCGGCCTTTACGTTCGTGCGACTCTAAATCAACAAATATTTCAACACGATGAAATTTCTCATTTTCCAGCTCACTGTGGAGAACAAGACCCGACCTTGTACCAAAACGTCCACAGTGTCCGGGGTATGGACAACTGGCGCAAAGAACAATCCTCCCGGATGGCGCTCAGAAAGACAAATGAACTGTACAAAGACTTACATCACACAGTTCGCCTTCAGGTCAGTGTACAAACAAAAATGGGGGCTGTCACACATACAGGCTGATCCAACCCAGCTACAAAACTGAATTATCCTAGATTGGAACTATGAAGTATCATTTAATTTCTTGCTTAATCAATGAATTTTTACTCTTAAACGCCCGGTCACATAGGACCCCGGAAGCAACACGATTCACCACGACTATTTGTTAATTCACAGTTAACTGACTCAGAACAACGATCGAGTCGGGGTGAATCGTGTTGCTTCCGGGGTTCTATGTGACCGGAGCTTATAGATAAGCTTCAAATATCAGATTTCAAACGAAATCAGACAGTAATAAATACCATTTGGGTGATGCGATTTGAGAATAGGTTAGAATGAGTCTGTTGATGTGACTGGCCTGTTTGTATGCAATTAAAGACAAATAAACTGGTCTTTATATAGGGCAGACCGCAGTCATACCAACAGACTGATGGGACCCTGCTATCAAACTGCATGGTCAATTATTAGGTGCTTTGTATCTTTGGTTTGGTCCTATAAACCAAAGAACGATGTTTCAGATTGGATAGAGGAGCAGCTTTTTTCTTAATCAGTAACGAAAACACGATGTAAGCTATTTTCGAAAAGCTAAGTCGAACGCAATTTCAATGATTCTTTGTAAAGCTATTGAAATCGGAACCGGCTTGCCATTGTTGTGTCCGCACAGTTGAATACACGATGTACGAATCTATTGTCTGCATTCGACTTACCTTTTCGAAAATAGTTTATATCGTGTTAGAATTGTTTTGGAGGATCAGAGAATGTTTCGCTAGCTTCTTAAAGGCCATTCTATCGCGACTTAAGAAATCTACTTTGAGATCTCTTACCAGTTTTGTCTGTTTAATTTGTCTTGCAGGAACAGCCAGAAGACTTCTATGAAACTCCAGAATTAAACCATAGAGATTTGGTCCCCGAAATGCTTAAAAGCTTTTCCGGGTGCAGTATGGCATCCGAGGAGTCGGAAGGTGGCGCTTCTTCGGTCTTGTCCGCAGCGCAAAGTCTTCGAAGCAGGAGAGAACCAACAGAGAGCAGCTGGCCATCCAGTCCCGCATCCTCCGGCGAGGAGGAGGAGCAAGAGTACCCTCAACCAGCGGCGAGGCCATTGTTAGAATTACCGAAGAGAACGTTGCCAGAATTACCAGCCAGAGGCAGGCTACCAGAGCCCGAAGCCAGTATGTGTCTTGAGGAACAGCCCCAAGACATCTATATGAACACTCCCCTGTTCCCACGAACAAGGACTGACAGCAATGCGCCTCTACCGCGAGCAGCCTCTTTGCGGACGGAGAGGAAACCACAACTCCCGCCTCGGAAGACAAGCCTGTCAACCGCGACGAGGGGTCCGGTTCCGCCGAAGCTACCGGAGAAGAACCCAGCTAGCAGACTGGAGCTCCTATGCAGGTAAGAACTCACAAAATGATGCGTGAAGAGTCTTGGTGTCTTCATACCTTTACCAGAACGCGATCTAAATATAAATTGTTTGGAAGTAATATCATTGTGCATCCACACATGTTTACCCAAACAATCTTATCATACATTAAGTTGACATTTTAGACAAAGAACCCTCACAAAGTTTGATGGCATGTCATGTGCCATACGCAAAGACTTCCGAAACGTCTTTAAATTTCGATCCAGAGGCATAAATAGATAACAAGTAAGAAGAAAGATAATACATGGAACAGGGAAAACAAAGAAATAGGCAAAAGTTAACAAATTACCCATTCCCAAATTACCTATCCAAGCGGTCACAATGGTTTATCCCCATCTCGTCCAATGCCATCTCGTCCAATGACCGTTTCGTCCAACGCGCTTCGTCTAACATTAGGTCGTCCAATTACCGTTTTGTCCAATATTCTCTTCGTCCAATAGCCGCTTTGTCCAATAACCAGTTAGTCCAATATCCTGTTCGTCCAATAGCCATTTTGTCCATGAACGTTTGGTCCAATAAAGAATTCGTCCAATAGCCATTTGGGCTAACATCACTTCGTCCAATCTGGACAATCTGATGATTGGACAAAGTGACACTAAACAAAGCGGTAATTGGACGAAGTAGGACTAGACCACATGATATGATTGGACGAATAGGCAATTGGACAAAATGAAGATGGACCCTATGGTTATTGGACGAAATGGCTATTGGACGAACGGGATATTGGTCAAATTGGTCAAATTGGTTATTGGACAAAGCGGCAATTGGACAAAATGCTTATTGGACGAAATGTTTATAGACGAAGTAATGTTGGACGAAGCGCGTTTGAACGAAACGGTCATTGGACGAGATGGCATTGGACGAGATGGCAATTTACCGTCACAATGCCTTCCAAGCCTTCCAACGCACAAAAGAAACTACCTTCGCTATAAACATGATGCAGAACAGGTGCTGCATGTTTGCTAAAATAATAATAACAATGATAATAACAATAATGATGATGATAATAATAATGATGGTGATGATGATAAACATGATAATGATAATGATAATAATAGAAATAAGTCCCTTTCGGAATTTCCTGAAGAAAAAAAAAACGATTCTTAAAATTTCATTTTTTTTCACAGAAAACTGAAGGAGGAAAAACTTTCTGAAGCTGCGACGGTCAGCATTAGCAAAACAATTCTTGTCAAGAACTTGCCTGGTTTATCTCTTGAGAAAATCATCGACTGTATCATGTAAGTATTCTGCCCTTCCAAGATAAAAAAAAGTATTGATTTAAAAAAAAAGAAATGCACATACTCCAAACAACAATATCTATCAGGTTAATAACAGTTCATTAAATAGGAATATCAAAAAGTTGAGAAAATTGGTCCCAACGAGTTGCTTCCCAGTGGTTTGTACACACAAAAACACCCTCAAGAGTATCACGACAAAAGGAAGTATGAACCAATTTTCTTTGACCAAAATTTAGGGGTTTTTTTTCTAACAGAACATTTAACATTTTATTAATTCTTTTAATAAATTTTTGTAATGAATATTATTAAAACCACGCGTCAAAATAGTGTTTTTAAGCCAAATCAAATTTGGACTACATAAATAAATGAGCCAAAGTATGGATTTTGTTTCATATCTTGAAAACTTGAAAATGGTTGATACCTCCATTTGTGATGGGAGTACAGTATTATCATGATTATGTTGCGTTTTTAGTCAAATTTGTCAAACATTGTTTCATAATCACGAAAGAAGACAAACTTGCAAGAAATAGTATTCAATATTTACTACTTTCTCATTTGTGTTATTTTCTTGTTTCTCCGCAAACAAAAATGTTGATGCGTAATTTGACGTTCCTACTGTAGCATGTAGACGTTCTTTTTTAATCATTATTATCTTAAAATTTTGGGTGGTGAGCATTTGCGCAAGTATAACAGCTTGCTACTGTGACTAAAAGTATCGCTGGTCTGTTCGCTTTTATTCTGCACCTTGCATTTGACTGACGTGTCGTGGCGTGCGCCTGTAATCACGCTTTTGGGATAGTCATAAATAATTGACCTGTGTTGGTTGCGGGTTCGATCCCGGCCGGTCGCCTCCTTCTTTATTCTTCTCTCGGCGTAAATATTCAAATTAGAATGAAGAATGATACATGCCGTAAAACCAAATTTCTCGCTCTCTCTGAAATTAATCGTTCGTTATTATTTTTCACCTATGACAGAGTAACAAAGCTTCCGGAGGATCTCAAGGATTATTTCCGGGTCGGAGACCAGTGGTTAAAGGTCAATGATTCGTACCTGAATGGAGTTAACTTTGCGAAGGACTGCGTTGAAATGTCGGAAAAAGCAAAGGTATAGAAACTACACTTTCTCTAAGAGCAGAAGGGACAAAGGATTTGGACAAAGTAAACAACCCCTATGGATGGATGTCACAACAGCTAGATTCACACGAAAAATAAATGTCCTTCCCTTTTATTCTGATGTCGGACATGTGTCGAACATGTTCAGTGAATTAAAAGGGGAGCAATTTTCTTTTGTGAGTGTCTAGCTTTTGTAAAGGCTTGAACGAAGTTGTTTGCTTTGTCCAACTTTGATCAGTCAATTAATTAGGAAGTTATTTTCTTTTGTGATCATGAAGCTATAGTGAAGGCTTGAATGTAGGTGATCACTTCGTCCAAATCTATTGTAAACAGCAAGGAAGTTGATTTGTGTAAAGGAAGTTGTGATGAATGAGCCAGATTTAATCCTGGTTTCAGTTTAGCTCATTTTGTAAACTGATCCTCATTTCACATGGAGAAAAATATGGCAAATCAAATAGTATATAGTTTAAATTAATTTGGTTCATAAGCATTTTCGCTAAAATTGTATCTAAACTGGGAAAAAAGGACAACAAGCGGTAAAGCGGGAGAGATTAAAACTAAACCGGGGCCACCAGGAGATAAATATAGAAATAAAACATATATATATATATATATATTCTCCAGCCGAAAGTTGGAATTCAGGTTAAGACATGCATGCTGATTGATTCTTAACCAATTATTTTCCGGGAAAAAAAATACCACAAAGATTTGGATTGGCGCATGCGGATGAAACTTGAGGTCAATATCGTTTTTTCCCTTTTCTGTGAAGACGCCCTCTGTGTTTAACTTTTTCTTCTACAAAACCGACCAACCAAGAAACAAAAGGCCCAGTGAGTTACTTTTTTTAAAATATATCTGTTAAACATATTTCATACGGAAAATAAAACAAGAAAGTACATACAAGCAGAAGAAAAAGATGAAATACTCGAAATGCTAATCCTCGTGATGTATTCACATGATCCAAAAGTTTAGGGTTTTCTTTTTGTGAAAAGCAATTTTTGACATAATATTGAACTAATTTTATTTTCCTTTATGTCACCTATTGTCTGTAGATCGAGATTACATTGAAGCGCGTCCCCTTCGGTACAGTCTGTGACTTTCCTTGGGCATCTAATAACACTGAAGACATTGGTATCAAGCTTACAGGAAACGAGGTAGGTTCTCAACATCAAATTCATACCCGACAATCTTTACAAATCCCTTTTTATTCATCTGGACGAAACGTTAGATTTAACACCAGCCAGAATCTAAATATTCAAACACCAGACAGGTGTTTAAGTAAAACCCATTTGGAATAAAGATCAATATATTCAATAACCGATGGATGTTGTAATGTTCATGTATTGACTTAAACAACACCAGTAGGTTATTCAATCCGGTAGGATGTTATTTTAACACTTTTCTGGTGTGGTCTTATGTAGATTCCGACTGGTGTTAAATCTAACACCAGCGTTTCTGCAGTGTATTGAACGCAAATATCATATGTCTTTTAAAAGTACAATATATTCAATACTGTATAGACACTTTTCGCTGGACAACGCTATTCCTGGAAAGCAATATTGACTGAGAGGTTCCCGCCGGCCGCTTCCCGCCGTGTATAGTCCAGCCTACTGTTCTTGTTAAACAGCAGTTGAAGACTTGGTGCGTCCCAGAAATACGTTGCATTGATTAAAAGCAGAAAAATCGTACGAACAGATTAAAAAAAAACACGGATTTTAAAGAAGTAAGAAGGTTAAAAATCACTTCAATGATATAACCCAACAGGGATTTTTCATGCGAATTGGAAACTTTTGGTCACATGTACTGACACATGAAATAAAACAAGAGAAAAGCAAGGTCGGACGGTCTGACAAATGAATTTTGTTATGAAGGTTGGCCAACTTTTGAATTTACCCATATGCTTGTGGAAAAGGAGGTATTCTGAATGAAATTTAATTTTTTCCTCCATTTCAGATTGAACGAGTTTATCCGAGCGGTCTTGCGCATCGCAGGGGGTCCCTCCAGTCTAACGACACTAACTGTCTGACCAGTGCAGGCCGGAAGTGCAATTACGTCATCACCGAATTGAACTTTGAACCTGTGGACCCATATGTCACAGACGAAGAGGTAATAGTTACACGTCATAAATTTTCCCCAATGTTGTCACTTTAACCAAGAATCGGTTGCCAAAGGATATCGAGAGCTGTTCCCAGCCATGCAATAGTTTTTACGATTGAACGGGAAAAAAAGCAACGATCTGACGTCATAGGTCAATTTTACGCTGCCATAAGCCTTTGAAAGACCGAATTTCATGATACATTTTGTACTAATGTCTTATCAGGCATTAATTATTTAAATATTGTTGCATGAAATTGTTTAGGGATACCGTAACTTATTTTATTTTACAGTCCCTCTGTGCATGCATTCTCATGGGGACAAACTTAGCTATCACTGTGAAAGCCCAAACAATGAAGCGTTGGTCAAGTATATCTTATAATGTATGCTAACGTTTAACTGCTCGTTTAGTCCCCAAACTCTGTTTCGTTTCACTGCCCCTTAAGTGCACAAACATCTGTTCGGGTGATTTGCATCTTCGTATTTACTTTGCATGTAAACATTTGTATAAATGAATTAATCAAGACCTTACTTTTTTATATTTTCATACAGTTATGGGAGAAGATCAAGAGTGCAGGTAGATACATCGTCCTAATCCTTCACCCTGTCGACTTCCGCACCATTCAACGGGGTTACACACCCGACGACGACTGCATCTATGAAAATATATGATCGCACGACATTCGTGCGAATATGCAAGGAGGCACGACGTCTGATCTATAAAACTCATGAGAATGAATGTTCACCGGGCAACGACGTACTCTCTATTAAAATAGTTGATCCTACGATATTTGTGCGAATATCCAAAGAGATAACGACTGCTTCTATTAAACGTCTGATCTAACGACATTCGTGCGGATATTCCAAAAAGCAATGTTGCGTCTTTGTCTAAAATCTACGACATTTTTGCGAATATCATAAGAGACAGTGAATGTTTTTATCAGAATAGTAGATATTTCGACATCCGTGCCAACATCCAAAGAGACAAAGACTGCTTCTGTTAATAGTCTGATCGTACACAACTCGTGTGAACATTCTCGGAGGCAACGGCTGCTTCTATTAAACGTTTTATCCTACGAAACTCGTGCGAACATTCAAAGAGGCAACGACTGTCTCGACTAAAACTGTTGATCCTACGCCACTCATGCAAATATCCAAGGAGATAAAGGCTGCTTCTATTAAAAGTCTGATCCGATGAAACTCATACAAATATTCATCCTCCTGCCCGTCAACTTACCAATCCATCGAGGCTGGACGACGATGACGATACCGACTTCATGTATGAAAACGTCTGATCGTTTGAAAGTCATGTGACTACGTAATAGTCAAGCAACTATGGAACAGTTTTCCATGGCCACTTTGCAATCTGCGACATTGAACAATCGAGAGGATAAAATATATGGATCGCGACAAAAATGAAATTTTCTCTATGAAACCATCTGTTCCTGCAACATTTTGTGCCAATATATATATATATAAATAACTTTTGAAATGTTTTAATAGACGCAATTATAGTCATATATAAATTATGGGTGCAGATTGATGCAATCTGCGTGATAAATCATCGAGAGTGTAAAATACACGGATGGCGATGGTGAAATGTCGGGCATTAGTCTATTCATACATTCTTCAGGATCGGCTTTCGAGGGGAGAAATATGGACGATATTTATGCTGCAATGTTTGATATTACGTCTTTCTATGCAAATCTACTTAGAATAGCTTTCGATACAGTATGTTATGATCCGATGATAATGGGATCTTACGGGAATTTGACTTTCCGGTATTTGACGTGTGTGTATGTGGAATGGCACATTGTGAACGCCGTAAATGAAGTGAATTAATTCAAGGCTCCTTGTAAAATAGAAAGTGATGATAATGAAAATGATGATGGTGGTGGTGGTGGTGATGATGATGATGATGATGATGATGATGGCGATGATGATGATGATGATGGGGATGATGATGATGATGATGATGATGGGGATGATGATGATGATGATGATGATGATGATGATGATGATGATGATGATGATGATGATGATGATGATGATGGGGATGATGATGATGATGATGATGGGGATGATGATGATGATGATGATGGTGATGATGATGATGATGGTGGTGGTGATGATGATGATGATGGTGGTGGTGATGATGATGATGATGATGATGATGGCCTCTTGTATAGCGTTTTCTTGTAAGAGCACCAAATACTGTTATATCTAACCAATAAGATATATTTGTTGTATATATGCACTAAACTATGGACACTTTAAAATGAGAGTTATAAATGCATTTACACATAATAAATATTTCCACACCCACGCACTGCTATGACAAGAAAAGCTGTTGTTTTTTAAAGGTATACAATCGATTTTGACAGAGTGCAAAAAAAAAAAAAATCATAGATGTTCATAACTACGGTATCAAGTTTTGATGTTTGATATTTTGTAAAAATATATATTATCTCCGCGACCAGTTATATGAATATACAAGCAATACACGAATTGAAATTAAAATTATCTCCACATTGTATTAAACTTTTCAACCAGAATATGGATAAAAAAATCATTGACAAGTCTTAATTTACACACACAAAAATCTAATGTATGTAGACCCTAGTACATGTATATTATCATTTGTAAAATGATCTATTTATATTGTAAATACACCTATCAATGCACTTATAGCTGCATGTAAGTAAAAACCACCGAAGAGAAAAAGTATGTCGTATTGACAATTATAACTCATGCCCCATCGTTCCATCTTTTGTTATGCGATATAAATATAGAATGAAGCGTATTACTGGAGTTGGTTTGACATCAATGAATGTCAAAATAGGCATTTTATCAATTTATCGCAATAATTGTTTATTTTTACCATGTGCAATATATGTATATAAATAAACAACTAAGTATGGTTGGTGCTGACATTCATGAAAAATACATATCAGTAACTCAACAATAAAATTAATTTAGATTGTATGAATGCTAGGCCTACTATGTTGAAGCACTTCATTATTACTGTAAACGATATTTTTTGTTTGTAAACAGTATTGTCCTACAAAAAGTAGGGGACTATCATCATTATGTATATATACATTTTCATACAATTTATTTACAGGAAACAAAAATCAAGTAATTTTTTTTTTACTCAATCTGCATTCTTTCTGTGGTGACCTCTATAATCATTGGATCTCACTCAAACAGCATAAGCGATTAAAGAGGTCAACACATACAGATCGAAAACAAAAATGTTTATTCGACCGTTACTCGATTCGCTATTTTTTTTTAAACCACTCGTTCCCGAGTAAACATATTTTTTAAAATTGAAATTGTAAAATTGTGAAAACCAACTCTACCTTGTACATATTTGTATATACATGTATGATAATAGCAATAGATACTTGTATAAACTATTGTGCAAATGTATATATTAGACACGTATACATATTTTTTTTTTAATTTTGTAGAAGTATTTTATACACAATTTGTTTCCGAGCCAGTAAATATACTTTATTTTGTATCACCTGACATACTTTTGTTTGTCAATTTACTGTGTCTCGCGCCTAAGAGAGAGAAAAGGTGAGAGAGAGAGAGAGAGAGAGAAAGAAAGAAAGAAAGAAAGAGGGATGAGAGATAGATAGAGAGGGAGAGAATATAGAGATTGCGGAGGGGCCTTTGGTGGTTTGGATGGTCAAATTATTTTGTTTGGATATATGAGAGAGAAAGTGAGAGAGAGGGAGGGAGAGGGAGGGAGAACGAGAGAGAGAGAGAGAGAAAGAGAGAGAGAGAGAGAGAGAGAAAGGGGGGGAAGGGGAGAAGAGAGTGACAGCATGCGCGCACCTTCGGGCCTAAGTCCCCTAGGTCATGGGGCTGCATATTATAGGTAAAACATGACGCCAAATTGGCGATTTGCGGCCTCAAATTTCATGTGAAGATCCTTTTTTTAACACACGCAGACAAGAAATGGTGTGTAGAACAAAAAAAAGTTTGAAGAAAATCGGACAAGTAATTTAGTTTTTAAATATTTGAAAAAAAATTGGCAAATCAGGGATTTTTTGTTTGTTTCATATTTATGGTGCACAATTAATCATTTATATAGAAAGATACACAGTTTGTATATATGTAAATATGCAATTAGGGGATTTATATATTTCTCATTTAACCATGGAGATATCCTCCAGTTTAAATATGGAGGAAATAATATTTTGGAGTGGGAAAAAAACATTTTACAACACTGATATGAACACAATAAATATACTCCGTTGTGCACCTGTCACGTCACCAGTTGCGAGTAGGACAAAATATTCAAACATTTATAACTTTCTTAATTTGTTGTCCGATTTTGCTATTTTTTTGGGGGTGGTTCTGTATCTGATTTTCCGTTCCTGTCGAATAAATATAATAATAATAATAATAATAATAATAATAATAATAATAATAATAATAATAATAATACCTCTTATTTACCCAGGGTAGCCACTTTCAGCTGTGAGCTGTTCTTCAAAGGGCCCTGCATAACATAAAGTTATTATTACCCTTCTCCATTCTTAAATGCCGAGCGCCTGGCAAGATGGCAGATGGTCCCATTTTTATAAGTCTTTGGTATGACTCGGCCGGGGATCGAACCCACGACCTTCCGTTCATGAGGCAGACGCTATTTTATTTTGTATATAGACTTTTCATTTACATGTAAGAACGATTTAGTGAAGCAGTGGTATCAAGAGGACTGTTCCGGAACTGGTGAACACTGTCACGGGTAAGATCCGATGCCATGCAGGACTGTATTCATCGAGGTTCTAGGGTAGGGATGCAGAAATTGATGTGAAACGGGGCGATGTATTCACAAATTGCTTTACATGCAATGAGAATAAATGTATATGAAATGTGGAAGAAGATTTTCGTATATAATCTGGCTTAAAGGGAAACCAGCCTTTGGAATTATCATGCTCTCATTGAAAGAAGAAAAATCAGATGAACAAACTGTGAAAATATGAGCAAAATCGGACAACACGTTCAAGAGTTATGAATTTTCAAAGTCACTGAGATATGACGATCCTTATCGCTGATGGGGATCCGTGCGATTGGCAAATTCTGCGGAATCTGAGACGTCATGTCAGACAACTCCTCATTCACTTTGTAAATAAAGTTTTTAAAAATGAATTAATGTAAAATTTAGAGTAAGGTTGCAACATCGTTCTTCTCAAAATAAATGCAGAATCAATACAGAAATGCTATACCCCAACCGAAAATTGGCATTTTGTTGACTTTTCCGAAAAAAGGGACAAAATGTGAAAATTTCTATACAGAGTGAATGAGGAGTTGTCCGACATGACGTCACGGATTCCGTCGAATTTGCCAATCGCACGGATACACATGAGTGGTAGAGATCGTAATATCTCTGTGACTTTGACATGTTTGAAAAGTCATAACTTTTGAACGGGTTGTCCGATTTTGCTCAATTTTTCACAGTTTGTTCATTTGATTTTTCTCCATTCAATGAGAGCACGATAATCCCAGGGGTTGGTTTCCCTTTAATTTCGTTTGAAAAAGCGAATCAACCGTTGTACCTGCGAAACGCAAGCGAAGTTGGCGGACAGCGGAGCCGAGGCAAGATAAATGGAGCTTCTGGTTGCTTGTGTGTTGTTTCCGGTTGCATGTGTGTTGATTGTGAATTCACATTCATTGTGCATGCAGGCCGACGTGGGAGTGATCAAACCTTCGGAATACACAATTCTATCCAACCCAGGTGCATTACCAAGGTCCGAAACTCCTATTTATACAACCTTGCGGTTACCATGGCGACATCCACTTCCGGAAGGTAGCTATATAAAAAGACAATTCGTGTCAGGTGTGAGAAGAAGCTTCAGGTAAAATCCTGTTATTTTCTGGACCCCCCAGAGAGGGTTGCTGGAGAGATGTTTCACACGTGTTGTCCTGATTCGATTGGCCTGTGAGGTGTCGCTTGCAATTACGGGCAATTTCCTTGAGAGCGGGGTAGAGCGTTCTAAATTTGGGAAAGTATATACACTGTATTTTGAAAAAGTTAGGCATTTTATGTTTATGGTGAGATTTTGATTGATGTTACAGTATTTCAAGGGTGCTAAATCCGCATGGATTATTGTCAAGCTTTTGCCGTTTTCATCTTCAGATTGATAGCGACAAATATGGTGGCATTTGTTTCACGCGTGCCCCTGTAAAACGGAAGCTAGCAGTGCCCGAAGGGGGGTAGGGGGTGGTCTTCACAATATCGTTTCTACACAGAAGGAATACAAATATGAAATATTACTCCCTTACTCAGGGTGAAATATTTTACAAATCATTTTTTTTTCAATTACGGCAGGTACGCGGGCTCGAAGGAACCAAAGCCATGAGGGAATACTTTTTTTTTTCATACCAACTCTTCCTACTGAGCTGCTCGCTGCCTTTAATCGATGGACGGAATTAAGACATCAAATAAACTCCGTATACGTGAATGGTGACAATACATTTCCAGTGAAAATATGTCAAAGTAAGGACAGTTCTTAGTCCATCACTTAATTAGAGCAGACATACAGCTCAGTCTGAATAGATTAATGACTTGGAATGAAGCGATCTTTCTTTTCGCGAATTGGAACACAACAATTGCGACATTCATGGATTACATTTATTGTGTAAAATAGTGTATCTTTATGAAAGAAAGGCGTATTGCAACTTTAAAAAGTAAAAGGTGCATTATCGCATTATTGCATTATTTTGCAACACTTTTGGGGTGTTGCTCAAAATCAACTGCAAATCAACTGCAACTTTGCCAATTGTAACGCGCATTTTCATTCACGCATGGTATGCGCATTTAATAAGACGCGCATGAAACAATGATTTTGATTCGCGCGTTCCGATCAATTGCAACTTGCGATCAATTGCAACTTTTGAACAACACCCCCTTTGTCTGTAAGAGCACAATAAGAAATTAGGGTGTAATTTTGTGCTGTTATGGGTAAAGCCACAGGAAAAAAAAAATCGGGATCCTTAAGGATATGCATCCATGGGGAAAAGAAATGCACCCGTGGTAGAGAAATGCACCCTTTTAGGGTAAAGAAATGCACCCTTTTATGGTAGAGAAATGCACCCTTTTAGGGTAGAGAAATGCACCCTTTTAGGGTAGAGAAATGCACCCTTT
>BQKZ01003743.1:0-16243 GCA_036244855.1 Temnopleurus reevesii
TTTCTGGAATGCTTGCAGAATTGATGTGTGTATAATATATTTATAAGAAAAAACAAAATTTTGTCTACTTTTCTAGAAAAAGAGGAAAATGTGAACATTTTGTGTAGGAGCTCATGAGGGGTGTAAATCAAAACATTGAAAATTCATAACTTTTGAATGGATTATCCGATTTTGCTGAAATTTTCACAGTTTGTTCATCTTATTTTTCTTCATTTAATGATAGCAATTTAATCTCTGAGTGTAGTTCCCCTTTAAGTCAAACGCCAATTCCATGCTCCTTTGTAATGCTATTGAGATGTCCACACAGTTCAATACATGATGTACGGATCTATTGTTCCATGATACACTTGATTCTTCGAAAGTGTGTCTATACAATTATGTATAGAACTATGTAGGATATTATCTACATGATATATATGTCGCAATATTTATGATCCCTAATTATTATCTTCTTTATTCGCCAACCATTATATAAAAAGAATCTGTGCAGTATAATTCTATTTTTTATTCATTTATTAGGTCTTCTTTATACAGGTAAAGCCCCGGTCACATAGGACCCCGGAAGCAACACGACTCACCCCGACTCGTTGTTCTGCGGCAGTTAACTGTGAATTAACAAAGAGTCGGGGTGAATCGCGTTGCTTCCGGGGTCCTAAGTGACCGGGGCTTTAGCCATTTCAAATTGATCTTGGGGATGTGAAAAATAACAGTACCTGGACGGGATTCGACCCCGTTACCTTTGGGTTTACAGACGAGTGTCATTGCGGGATCACGGAACCTTCTCACATTTCAAAACGTTTGCTTGTACCTGTATCTAATGCCCTGGGCACATAGGACCCCGGAAACAACACGATTCAACACGACTCTTTGTTAATTGACAGTTAACTGCCTCAGAACAAAGAGTCAGGGTGAATCGTGTTGCTTCCGGGGTCCTATGTGACCAGGGCAATATAGGAACTTGATCACTCGGGTACTCCCGTGGTGTAGCGGTTATGAGAATGGTCTCATAATCCATTGGTCACGGGTTCGAATCTCGTCCGTGTTCTTTGAGGGTTTTTTTCACAGCCGCAGGTATATTATCAAACACAGATTCATGTGGATACAAATCGATTGAAGTCACATTTTTAACAACCAAACTAGTGAACTCCTACAATTATTACCCCTAGTTCTCGTAGAAAAGTAGTCCAGCTGAGGACTGAGTGTTCTGATAGCACCCACCTCTGCATATTCACTTACACTGTACACACAGGAACTGCACTGCACTCAACCACAGAGTCCTTACATAACCCTCTAATATGTAGGCCTATACCCCTCTGATCGCGCCTATTCTGATAGCACCCACCTCTGCATATTCACTTACACTGAACACAAAGGGACTGCACAGCACTCAACCACAGAGTCCTTACATAACCCTCTGATCTGTATACCCCTCTGTGATTGAGTGATATGCAGTCCCTGTGTGTTCAGTGTAAGTAAATATGCAGAGGTAGGTGCTATCAGAGCACTCAGTCCTCAACTGGACTAGTAGAAAAGACGTGTAAATAGCGAGAATTACATAATAAGACAATTAGGAAAGATGGGTATTTTAATTCATTACTAACTTGTTTTTCACATTTTCTTTCCTTTGCCAGATGAGTGTAAAACCCTTCTATTTTTTTTTTATAATGAATGATCCGTTCTATTCCTTTCTGGAATGATTAATCATTATCTGAAAATGTAGTTAAAATATAACTATTGTACGACTGATCAATTTATTAACTCTTCCCACGTGTAATGCGAGACCAATGATAAAACATTAATTGAGTATGATATGAACGTGCCCCGCCCTAAAATAATAGAGCAATCACATAAGAATAATTGTGTATTCTAATTCAGGTTAAAAGCAATCCCTGTTGCTAGGATCAATTTCATGCAACATTTGTATAATGAGAGTCACAAGCCTGACCAAATAGGTTATATACAATTCATATGCAGAAGAAAAACAATATAATGTATAATACCTTTTCATTTTTTCTTTCCTAATCTGTAAATACATACGTATACTTAATAGCTTTGTATTGCTTTATATCTTTTATTTTATATTGTATTACGATGTTCCTTTACATGTATTGTGATATTTTATTTGCGATTTGTGGAAAATACACTTGAACTTGAACTTGCAACTCAATACTGAACAGTGCTTCTAACATTGGCCTTTTTTATTTTTTTATTTTTTTTTTTTTTACTTCAGTCTATTATCGTCAGTGTTAACTTGTCGCTATCAGACTATATACAGCCTAAAAGAAGGGCTTGGGAACGAGACTCAAACATGTCAAAAGATATTGGGTCGAATGGAAATTTAAATATAATTCTATCTAATTTAGTAATTCTGGATCGATATTGATTTTATTTTTGGTATTTACTTGGTATTTACCATTTTATGATATAAATGTCCATTATCATATTATATTTTAATGGGTATATTAATAACAAATCCTAGATCCGCAACAGCTGGAGGAGGGTCTGATGTTTGTTGAATAGCAATTAGCAATTACATTAACTGATGTTATCGGCTTTTGGGGGAGTCCCCGCTACAATTTGTCATGAAAAAAAATCTTTTTAAAGGGGAACTTCACCCAGACATTAATGCGCACTTAGTTGATGGAAACAAAATACAATGGTCAATCTGTGAAATTGTAAGCAAAATCCGACAATCCATTCAAAAGTTATGAATTTTCAAAGTTTTGATTTACAAAATGTACATCCCCTCATGGGCTCCTAAAATTGGCAACGTATAGACACAAAATGGCTGCCAACGTGGAGAACTCTTCATTCACTTTGTACACAGAATTTCACATTTTCTTATTTTTCTAGAAAAGTAGACAAACGTATACTTTTCTCTTCAAGTATGATATGGACATTTTGATTCTGCATGCATTTCGGAATTTTGTTAACTTATCGTCTAATTCTCTAGAAAAAGAAGAAAATGTGAAGTGTGTACAAAGTGAATAGAGAGTTCTCCATGTCGGCAGCCAATTTGTTTCTGCATGTTACCAATTTAAGGAGCCCATGAGGGGTTTAAATCAAAACTTTGAAAATTCATAACTTTTGAATGGATTGTTGGATTTTGCTCAGATTTTCACAGTTTGATCATTGGATTTTTTCTTCATCCACTGAGAGTGCGTCAATGTCTGGGTGAAGTTCCTCTTTAAGTAGCTACATCTGGGCTTTCGCAATCGTCTACATGGCACGCACGAAGGGGAGGGGTCGCGGGGGTGGAGGTGGAGGCGGCTCTGGTAAGTTTAAATTAGTCCCAAACTACTGAAATGGTAAAAGATATATATATTTTACACTGTGATATATTAAGTATAAGACCAATTGAATCAATTCAATTCCTAGTTGGTGTTGTTTAAAAACGTTTCAGGTGTTGTCAATAAGAACGCAAACTCGGTGTAAAAAATCCCTAGTTTTTACTGTATGCACGCCAAATCTACAAATGTTAGATAATTAATCAACATTTCAAAAGGCTAGACGGATGACAACCATTACACATGTTCAATTTTCACCTTAAGAATATCGGATTCACCACTCGAAAGGTTGGATAAAACATTTAATAAACGTTAATTTACTTTTTTGAAAAGGTTAATCTTTTAATTGATGTTGATCGAACAAATAAGTTTTTCCTAAACATGACAATTGTACTTCTCATAAAATGTGAAGAAAATAAAACACATTGCGTTCGCTTAGTAAATAAGCGGAGCCAGGGTGCAAAGCGCACCCCCCCCCCCCCCCCCCAATCAAACGTGTTTTTTTTTAATAATACGGGTCTCATTGATATGCATATTTCTATTCATCTATCTATTTATTTACTTTTACGTTTGATGTTCAGTCATCATCGGGAAGAATACATTTTGGTTCTTTAAAGTAAACAATTACCTCCCTCCTTTTCTATTTTCTTATTTTCTGTTTTTGTTTGTTTTTGTTGTTTTTGCTTTCCACTCGTGGCCGGGAAAGAATCCAGTGCGGCCACTAAAATTCAAAATGTACCCCTCCCCATCTTTCTATTTTCAATTTCTCGTTTGTCAAGCTGTCGGCGTTGAAAAAAATATCATTGCCGCCCCTTCCCCCAATCTAATCCTTCTGCCAATTGCACAAAATGGTCTTAGCTTCTTGTACCATCCTCATAACATAAATGTATTAACGTTTGTGTCTGTTTTAAGAGGGTGGCACAAGAAGTTAAGACGTCTTAGCAAGAAGAGGATAGCTCAGACCATTTCGTGCGATTGGCCCATGGATCCACCATGGAGATGTTCCTGGTAAAAGATCACGTCGCGACGGGAAAGGTTAGAATCTGGGGCCCGTAACATAAACTAGATACAATCAATGTTGCGATCAATCGCAAACTTTAATGCATGATTTCCCAAAGACTTGCGATTGATATCAATCATACGATCGATTTGGAAGCTTTATGTGAAGGGTTCCTTGACGTACGTGGGCTACACTATGAGTAGAAGTTACAAAGGCCTGGGACAAAGTAATCAACCTCATTCAAATAATAAGCATCGCATCGGGACTTTCCTCTTTTGTTATCATGAAGTTTGAATTGAATGAAGTTTTTGACTTTGTTCCAGCCGTTTGTCCCTTCTGCTCACATTCAAGCATTGGATTGACACAAAAGAAATTTCCATCCTTCTCATTCTGTGGAAAAATGTTGGACAAGAGTCGGACCTAGGACTTTCATTTTTTTTTTTATCATGAAGCTATTTCAAATGCTTGAATGAAGTTGCTGTCTTTGTCCCAGTCGTTTGTCCCTTCTGCTCACATTCAAGCATTCGATTGACACAAACGAAATTTCCATCCTTCTCATTCTGTGGAAAAAATGTTGGACATGAGTCGCACCTGTGACTTTCTTATTTTTTATCATGAAGCTATTGTAAAATGCGTGAATGGAGTTGTTTACTTTGTCCAAATCCTTTGTACCTTATGCCCACAGTGCTAATACCCTGAAATAACAACACCGAATTCCTCCTTTCATGATCTATTAACCCCTGAGCATTATATACAACAGATTCAAGTTCAAACGGATTGTATTCCTGTTCAAAACGTGTATTCCAAGATAGTATTGCCTAGTCTGAAGGCACACAATGAAAAAAAAAACGCTTGGTAAAATGTAACCACTTTCCATGTTAACGACACTGTAAGCAGAAGGGACAAAGTAATTGGACAAAACGACCTCAATTCAAGCATTAATAAAAGATAGATGTACACAAAAGAAATTATCTTCCCTCTTCTAACGCGGATAAATGTCGAAAAGATGTCGCACTTGTTCAGTGAATAAACAAGGGATCTGATTTCTTTAGTTTTTTTTTATGAAGCTATTGTGAAGGTTTGAATGAATTTGTTTACTTTGGTCTAGTTCATATATCCCTTCTGGTCATAATGTGGTGGAACTATATTATTCCGGATACTATATTAAAATTGTTCCCCATCCCGTGAAGTTACGAGGAAAAATTCAAGTGTAAACTTAAAACTAATACCTAAACGTCCTAAATGAAAATTCCAAACTCGGAACTTAAAAAAAAACAGATGCTGAATCTAACAGAAGGGGGGGGGGGGGCTGGGGGGTGGGCACCCCCCCCCCCTTTTTTTTTCCTTTTAAAATGGGGGAAACCTTGGGGGGATTAAAAAAAAAAAAAACCCCCCCCCCCCCCCCCCCCCCCCCCCCCCCGTTCAAAACGTTCCGCAAATAAAAAGAGCACCACTACCAAATGACACTTCAGATGCTGATAACATACAATCATGTATTTTTACCATTGATACACTTTAAATCTGAAGTGTTAAGTCATCATTTGCCCGTTTGAATGTGTGCTCAATCTTATGGAATTTTATGAATCTTATGAAATTATGGAAGGACTCTTAAAATGTCATAATTTCTACTGGGTTCTGCACAGCAACGGTTGGGTGCACCATATGCATCTTCTTTCTCCTCTTTTTTTTTTTTTTTAGCATAAATCATTATTGTGTCATTTATCTAGACTGGTAAGCATAGAGAAACAACAGTGCATATGCTTGGGAATCGGAGGGAGGGGAGCCCCAAGAAAAATCAGACCACATTGTGCCCCCTCCCCCACAAAAATAAAGCACTTCGCGAAATGGAACGTCAATATAATACCCCCCCCCCCCCCCCCCCGACTTGAAAATCTTCCCAATCCAGTGCAGTACATATTTTATTTTCTGTTGATATTTGCATAACGTACTCCTACTTCATTCTAATTGATGCGCCTACATATTTTGTCATTTCAGAGGGGGAATAATAGGATGTTCTTGAATCCCACTATCACTTTCACCCCCCCCCCTCCTCCTTCCCCTCCCCGATCGACCATGCTGGCTGGTAAACCGGGATGGAGTCAAAAGCATTGTAACGACCCCATAGTAGTGGGTATGAATGTTTATTACGGCGCGCAGCGCCACATCTGCCAATTACATATAAAAATTGACTAATGAACCTAATTATCATTGGCATTAACTACATTAACGGTGCAATGACATTTAACTTTTACAACGGGTGATCTGTGGTTGGCCGCTCACATTTCCACGAAGTTAGGGTATACAAGCGTAAGTGTTTGCATGAATAAAATTAACGCCCGACATCGCAACAATCAATGAACAAAATTATGAAATTCACACTCTGTCGATTGTCGCTCGCATTTTGTTACCGTCTCCACAAAGTTATGGTAGCCAAACGCAGTGTTTGCATGAAGACAAATAACGCCCGACATCGCATCAATCCTATATGAAGTACACAATTTTACAGCGGTTGATCTGTAGTTGGTCGCTCATATTTTGTCACCGTTTCCACGAAGTTACAGTGGACAAGCGTAGTGTTTGCATGAATATAATTAACGCCCGACATAGCAACAATCCTATATGAAATTCACACTTTTATAGCGGATGATCTGTAGTTGGTCGCTCGCATTGTGTTACCGTTTCCACGAAGTTACGGTAAACAAGCGTATAGAGTTTACATGAATAAAATTAACGCCCGACATAGCAACGTTCGGATTTTCCTATATGAAATTCAACTTTTACAGCTGTTGATCTGTAGTTGGTCGCTCGTGGGTAGACAAGCGTAGTGTTTGCATGGACACATTTAACACCCGATATTGCAGCTATCACATTTGAAATTCACATTAAAATCACAACACGTTATCTTAATAATTATAATCTAATTCATTATCTAATTATTCATCAATTTTTTCATTCAAAATGTTTTTTCCTCTAATTTATCTTTCATGTAATAATTCATTCTTATATTCATATTACTTTAGAGTAGCCCATTCAACATGGTGACCAGGGCCCCGTAACAAAGATTTCCAATCAATCGTACGATTGATATCAATCATAAATCATGTTTGCAATTGATTGGCATATCTTTTATGTTATAGGCCCCTGGAAAACATCAGTAGATACAAATACAATGAAGCAATTCTAACAAAATAGATACCGTGTACGAAATGAAAGCAGTACAGAAGATACAAAATAAAATCAAGATATTATTTTTTATATGAATAGTATTACAGCTAATTGCAGGATAACACGTTCATAACAGCGCAAGTCGAGGGTTAAAATAAGTTTGCTGACCCATGTGTAAAATATGTAAAGGAACAAATAACTTACCTTTTATTTACAATTTTTATATTCCTGAGGGTTTTATTTGAAAATATATACTCCTGATCAGTCGGTGGGGACACTTGTAATACACCTGAGTAATACAAATCAAAAGAACAAAAAATATATACATCCTAAGAGATTTGCTCAAGAAATATAATCAACTTTCATTCACCCTTCAAAACAAAATGTTTGACTGCCAACAAGCGACCGAGCCTATTACAATGGCCTGACCTGTTCTTTTGTTTTTAACTTTTTATTAGAAAATCACAGTAATATCATGGATGAACATATAAAATACAACCTAATTTTCAGATGTTGTTTGATTTTCACTCACTTTTTAGTCTCATTTGCCATGGGAATTGTGCTAAGAAGAAACCATCCTCGTTTGATATATAAAAAGGTGACAATGCATGAATTAGAAACTCCGAAAAAAAAAAACTCTCGGCGGGAAAATAAGCAGAATTGCCTTTTTCTGCTATTGAAAATGCAAGTACCGCGGGACGTCTCGAGAAGAGAAGTAGGCAAGAGCTTTGCATTGCAATTTTGGAGCTGTAATATCGTTCAATTTTTTTTTCTGAAAAAAGGAGCAGGGATTGCAGCGACTCGCCCCCTGCCCCCCCCCCCACCCCCCATGACCCCATCTGCACTTCCGATATTTCTGAATTGCATATATATTTATGTCCTACGTCAAAATTAATGTTCAAACAGTTTCAGCATCAATTTGGTAACACTCTCCCCCCCCCACTTCGAAAACGGGAGGTGCGTCTGCAGGGGTAGTTAACAAAACCCATCCACGGGTTCAATCAAGAACGGGATTTTTTTTAACTAACCCCCTTATCATCAAAAGGATGAGTATATGCTACGGTACATTATTTAGTTAGTCCAATTAGACAATATATGTCTCATAGTGCTTACAAAATCCCATTGGCCAATATATGTCTCTTTAATAGTGCTTTAAAAAGATTAAAGTTTGTAAAATAATAATAATAATAATAATAATAATTTTCAGTACTTACGGCCCCCAAGAATCCTCCTTTTAACATTGTTGAGCTCGCGTAATCGATCGACAGTTCGCTGATCCTCCCTGGCCCCATCCTGGGCAATGTAATTCATGATACTGACGAGGCACATCGTACAGGCCATGGATCCGAAGAGAAGTATCAGTCGCACTCGGCTGACCCACATCTTCAGCTGATCGTCTGCTTAAAGATTTTTCCCTGCATGAAAATAAAGATAAAAATTATCTTTGAATGATTGTGTATGTTGTTGAGATGTCGTAATCAAAATGATTGGTAAAGAGTTCTTCCTCACTTTGAGTAGAAGTAACAAAGGATTTTGACAAATTACACAACTTTCATCGCACTCGGCTAACCCACATCTTTAGGCAATCGTCTGCTTTAAGATTTTCTCCCTGCATGAAAATAAAAATAAAAATTATCTTTGATTGATTGTGTATAGTGTCGAGATGTTGGAATCAAGATGATTCGTATACAGAGTTCTTCCTCACTTTGAGTAGAAGTAACAAAGGATTTTGACAAATTACACAACTTCCATCGCACTCGGCCAACCCACATTTTCAGGCGATCGTCTGCTTTAAGAATTTCTCCCTGTATGAAATTGAAAAGAAAAATCATCTCTGAATGTGTATGATGTTGCATCAAATTAAAAAGATAAATCATCACTGAATATGTATGATGTTGAGATGTCGTAATCAAGATGATCGGGACAGCAACATATTGATGCAGAGTTGTTCCTCACTGTAAGCAAAAATGACAAAGGATTTTTACACTTCCATAGAATTACCGAAGCAAGATGTACGCATATAAATTTCCTTCCTTCTTATTCTGCAGAGAAATGACGAACAGATATCCTACTAGTTCAGGTCATTAACACGAAAGCCACTTGCTTTTGGGTTTATGAAGCAATTGTGAAAGCTTGAATGAGATTGTCTGATTTGTCCAATTTCTTTGTCCCTTCTGCTAACAGTGCCTGCAAAGTCCGCATTGGTTAACAGATTTTAACCGACAGTTGTATTTACAATAATAACCCAGTAATGGGTATCTTTCCTAATTACTACATGTAAAATAATACATTTTACTAATTTACTAAAATGTCGATTTTCTCTCATCCCACCAACCATCAAAGTAACTTATTTTGTCATTTACATGTTCATATAGCATTAAGTGACATATGGGGGATGTAACAAAACGGAACAAATTTGATCCATCACTCAACTTTTAAATGTTACAAAATGCCAGCCACAGTATCGTCTGATGGAAAAGCTAGAATATTCTGACGACGAGCAAATGATCTGATATTTGTAAGTGGAAATGCAAGCATAAATCATAATATTCACGTTTTTATAACAATCGTATTTTTCCAAGATTCTTCTCGCTTCCTGTTATGTCGTGTTGGTTTCTGTTTTGGTCACTAGAAATAGATTTATTGGTCATTTAACCAAGTCTGGTCGTTCATTCTAGTGAAAGGAAAAAATTAGGGGGAAATATAAGCTGTTCCAGGTAGAATTTCTGTATGCATGGGCCACGTTTCCCTTTTAGCGGCGGCTGAAAAACATGCATCCTCTTCAATTCAACTGATCAAGTGTTTTGGAGCTTAAGAAAACATTGTGTGACTGAGTGTGTATGTGTGTGTGGGTGATGGTATGGTATGGTATTTTATTTCCAATCAGTAGAAAGACATATAACATATAACATAATACGAAATCAGGATACATTTGACAAATTTACATGTGTAAAAATAACTTGCAATTAATAAGATTGGCTGGATTGCCCTTTCAGAAGAATTAAATTTATGTTTTGTGTCTGTTTTGTAGCCTATGTGTAAAGCCATCATCGACCATTCCCGGCCTTCCCCTGTAAAAGTAGTGTGTTTCTTTTGTTTTTGTTATCATTTTTGCTTTGTTTTCTATTTTCTTTTCTCCTTTTTTTTTTGGGGGGGGGGGGACATCCTTTGCTTGCCCATTAATCGGCGGCCCTTCCTTGCCTCCGTATTTCATAATAACGCTCGTGCTGCCGCTCGAATAAATTGTTATATTTTTTCCCCGAGCTTCTCAAGCATAAATATGCGCAAAATAAATGCCAAATAAATACAATGAATCTTCTCGAATATCAATGAAATAATGAACAAATTTTTGGGGCTGATCCTTCCTCTGTCAATGAAAAATTCTCGATGACTCGCATTTAAAATGATGTCTTAATCGAACGACTAGAGACTTCCTGGTTATGATTTATATTTTTCAAGAGCACTTCTAAACTGAAAACACTTAACATTGAATAGTTAGAAACAGACCAGTGTGTATATGACATGAAGCGTATTTTTTCTTGAGCACATAATCGTAACAAGCCAAAGGCCGACGCAAACCTTTGCGTTTTCAGCCTGCGTCGGCCTACCGTTTTTTTTTTAATTAAAAACGCTCCCTGGACGCACAAAGACGCAGGTCATACAGTGGACTGACGCTCGTCGTACGCTCGTCGAGCGCAAGCCAACAGAACAGAACGTCAGTCCACCGTCTGACCTGCGTGGGCTATTCTGTGCGTCCAGGGAGCGTTTTTAATTTCCAAAAACGGTAGGCCGACGCAGGCTAAAAATGCAAAGGTGTGCGTCAGCCTTAACATTAGTTAGGTTCACACTGAGAGCCCGAAACCTTAAAGGGGAATTACACCCAGACAATAATGTATGGTCAGTAAATGAAGAAAAATCAGATGTACAAACTGTGAAAATTTGAGCAAAATTGGATACTCTGTTCAAAAGTTATGAATTTTCAAAGTTACCATTTCCACCTGTGCTGGGCATCCTTGAATTGGCAACTTATAGCCAATCTGTGATGTCATACATGGAGAACTCCTCATTCACTTTGTATATAAAGTTATTGAAATTGTATCAATATCACATTTCAAATGAGGAATCAACACCATTCTTTCTGGAATGCTTGCAGAATTGATGTGTGTATAATATATTTATAAGAAAAAACAAAATTTTGTCTACTTTTCTAGAAAAAGAGGAAAATGTGAAATTTTGTGTACAAAGTAAATGGAGAGTTCTCCATGTTGGCAGCCATTTTGTGCCTGTACATTTGCCAATTTAAGGAGCCCATGAGGGATGTAAATCAAAACTTTAATGTCTGAGTGTAGTTCCCTTTAAGGTTTCAGACACTATGACAGGCCGAGGGAAGTTTATACGTGCAGCGAAAAGGCGAGTTTGTACAAGTTACCTTCTCGCATTCTCTACCTGAACAAGGCGCCAATGTGAGTTTGTACGAGTCGACTTCTCGCCATTTTGACCACAGCGAGGCGCCTTGGCGAGTTAAACAACTCATCTTTGCGCCGCACGTATACGCTTCCGTAGGACTGTCGTAGTTTCTGAACCTTAAAGCCCCGGTCACATAGGACCCCGGAATCAACACGATTCAACACGACTCTTTGTTCTGAAGCAGTTAACTGTGAATGCTTCCGGGGTCCTATGTGACCAGGGCTTTGGGTATCGGCTCTAAGTAGGAACCCTACCATTAAAACGATATCTAGATCAAGTCATCAACAAAAAAGACAACAATTACAACTGTAACAATAATTCTTAATTAATTAGATCTTATCAGAAAAGAGTGAAATTACTCCCAACAAAAGCCTTTTTAGACTACGCATATCAATCAAACATATCAAAGTGACAAGCACAATATAAATATTCTCTGGAATAATCAACATCCCACTTGATATAATTGGGGTACTTATATAAAAGTCAAAATGTAGAATTCATTTGCATAATCTAGTTTATAACATCCATTAGGGGATAATTATTTCCTGATCTCTTCATTTCGAGAGAGCATTTTTGTAGTTTTCATCTGGATCATCATCAATCATAATTGATAGACATCTTTTAAAGTGATATCTGACGTGTAAACAGTGATATAAAATCGTTCGAAACGTCAAATGGAGTTTGTGAAGTAGATTTTAATGATATTGGTAGCTCTCTATTCTCACTACATATTTCTATTTTTGACATCAGAATGATTAGCGAAATTCTGATCGTTCAAAAATTCACCGAAACCGTCCTGATGAAATTAAACTTCACCAAGAGTTTTTGATACTGAATGATGGTTGAAAATGTATGACAGATGAGATTACTAACAGTAAATCAATATCATAAAAAAAAATGCTTCTAATGCACACTGTGACCTATCATACAAATCATTGTCTATTGCGGTTGTTAATTGTTCTTTTTATCTTTTGTCATCGAGCTCTTCATATAATGCCACAGCGAAGTCATCAGTTTAGGAGAAAAAAAATGAAGATCTATTGTCTGACCACAGAAGCAACAAAAAATTGGCAAAGGACTAAAGTAATAAAAACGCAAGCTGTACGTGAGGATTTTGTCCAATTAATTTTTGTCCCCAAAGTTATTAAAATATTCAAGTCTTCGAGCGGCTTCGTGATAATCTCCTCAAGTTTGGTCATAAAAGTTAAGGTTACCATGGAAACGCTTGTGCGCTGAATAATAAATGTATTTCCAAAAGTTCATAGGGAGCAAGTAAACTCTCGTATTCCACACGTGATCGTTCTCACTTTCAATCTGTTCTCCCTCTCTTCTGTTCCTTTGCCGCTGTATTTCAAATTACGGAGCTTAAGCAAAGAAGACGGAAGGGCCGATCAGGACGTTATTTCTCAAGCGCGGGAAAATCTAGCGGGCGTTCTCAACCTTAGCGGCCCGCTAGATTTTCCCGCGCTGGAGAAATAACATCCTGGTCGACCCTTCCGTCTTCTTTGCTTAAGCTCCGTAATAACGTACCTAAAACGGTTTATGTACCTATAGCACTCGTACACACATCTTCATGCGTACACACCTACACACCCACGCCGACCATAATTATCTAGTGGTTCAAAGCAAACTTATCTACATCTCACATAGATATGAACACCCATATACCTCGTGCATAAATACACACCACTGACAGCCCAAACAAACGCACATACACATACATACAAAACAAAAACAACTACAACAACAAAACACCACCATCACCAAAATTATAAATGCAAGAGAAACATGTATATGTTACAAACCTATAATAATCTTTTAGCAAACAATTCATACAGTAACAGACACGACATCTTCTTTCTCACTTATTCATGTATACATCTACACAAGCACAAGCACACACACACACACACACGCACACACACACACACACACACACACACACACACACACATACACACACACACACACACACACATACATACACACACACACAAACAAACATATACTCATATACACATCCATAATATACAAACCTAAACGGATCTGACATAAGTATACAGCTACAGGGTTATGTGGATGGCATGTTGTCCAACATGTCCAACGAGTCAAGAGAATGGTAATATTCTAGAAAAGCTCTTTATAGCCATACGGCCATCGATGATAGCCGCTTGTGAAGAGAGTTGAATGACTCTTTTACTTTCTGCTGCCAGTGTTGAGTATAAAACCATACGAATATGTTTTTCTCACATTCATATCAGCGAAAATATGCTGGTAGGAGACACTACACTCTAAAACGATCATTACTCGGGAGTAGTTAGCTGGAAGAGAACTGTTCTTTCAGTCAAATTTGAATATTTTTTCTCGTTGAGCGTTACTGAATTCCTGTTAATCCATGATGCAGATAATTCTGTCCCGAGTTGATCTTTATTGATGAAGGATGCTCTATACTCTGTCTCATAATGCCAACCTTACTCAACACTAGAAAAGGGCTCTTAGAGGGTGTATACATGTGTCATATTTAGAACCTTAAAAATCCACAAAGTTTCTAACTTATCCTTAACAGTCACATTTGAACCCATTTAGGGTCTTCATAGAATCATTAGGGTTCATAAGCACGGGATTAACTTTTTTAAACCACTTTTCGCGGGGGTCAAAGATACAGGACGAAAATTACTGTTTGCACCCTTCTTTCTGAGAGTATAAATGGTAAATTCTGGTCCAGTGTATAGTTTAGCAAATTATTCTGTCCAGTTTGGCCTTTCACCAAGTCATTCTTTAAGTTAAAAACGATATTCAAAAAGACAGTTGTAGGTTATTGAGTGATAAACGCTTCTAATTATCAGTCATTCAGTGCAAGAACTGATACAAATCGTTCTAAAAGTGTTCCCTTGATAAAAGTCTTTCGTGACTTGGTGAAACACCTCCATCCAAGACATTCTGAATACAATTTCTTGGGTTATCTGACTTAGAAACTGGGTAAAATTGCACACAAGCAGACAAGTGTGAGTGATTGGATCATATTCCAATCTTTCTAAAATTCCATTTTGAATTTAAAAACGACTTAGTGAAACGCCACGCACTTGAAAATTGGGGTGCAACAACTGGTACAATAGCAGCACCCTCAAAAATATAAACCCTTATGGTAGATATGTGCACCCTCAATGGTACATACAACCTTGAGGTGCATATCTGCACCTTGAAGGATATTGCGATCGTACAAGCGGCTGCAACCCTAAGGGTGCAAAACTGTACCCTTATTTGTGAATGTGAACCCCGTATTGATATTTATTGATAATGAATAGGATGTTGCTTCTGTCACTGATATCCCATGTGGCAATCATCCTAGACCCGGTGGGCGGATAAAGCATAGACCTACTATCTCGGTCTATGGACAAAGGAAGTCCATAATTCCGTATAATTCAAGATCAATCACCATCTTTATGATCCTCGCATTTATGTCAACGCTTATGACGTTTTACCTGATCCAGACCTAAAAGAACGCTGCTATTGTGCCTAAGGCCACACTCCTTAGGGTGCAAAATAGTACCCTTATTTCTTAGTGTGCAGCCCGTATTGATATTTATTGATAATGAAGAGGACTTCGCCACTGTCTGTCAATCTCTAGGACCCGGTGGGCGGATGAAGGAAGTCCAGGCTTCCGTATAATTCAAGATCAATCACCATCTTTATGATCCCCGCATTTACATGATTTAGGCCAAAATAAACTGCTGGAGGCCCAAGATCGACCGACCCTCTGAAAATGGCCCGACATGGCCCTTTCTTTTATTCACAGTAAAATGAAAAACAAACATTTTCAATTTTGATAGGTGTCAACAATTTTACTAGTCGACACGAAAACATGAGAAATATAATCTGAAAGTCATTTTCAGTAAAATCATAAATAAACATGTGATGTAAATATGAAAAAGGAATTCCGAGACGTTTTAGTTAATTTTCAAAAAGTTAATTTTCAAAAGTAAATCTGTTCCAACCCCAGCCCCCCCCCCCAACCCCCATTCAAACATTTTCTTCCGACTGACCGACCGATGCAATAAAAAAAATCATTCTTGCGCATCCAAACAATTTTTTTTTGCCTTATGTCAACGCTATTTGTGTTCTGAATGGCATTTGAACTGATCCAGTCCCGAGGGGATTTTGAAAAGACATATGTGAACCCACTCATGAAATCTCACTCTGACATATTTTAAGGCATGCAATCTCTACTCAAATGAATATACACAAATCAGTCATCTTTTCCACAAGGGCTATTCACTATTTTTTACACTTAAAGGAAAAAATTGCACCTGATTGAGCCCCCCGC
>BQKZ01003743.1:46840-58000 GCA_036244855.1 Temnopleurus reevesii
AGGGATAGATCAGGAATAGAAATGGAAGAATATAGAAAGGGAGAGTGAAAGAGGGGACAAAAGACAAATGTAGATGAGATCTATATGAATGTATCATAATATGATTTAAAGAATAGATCAGAAAGAGAAAGGGTGGATTCATGGAATCTTGTTTTTCCATGTATTTGAAAGAGGCAGAGATGAAACGATGAAATGAAGAAGAGTTGGGGGAAAAAATGAAAGAATTGGGGAAGGAGAATACAATGGAGAAACTGCAATGAAATAGGAAAAAGGAGAGATAGTGGAAGGATTGGGAGAACGGAAAGAGATATATCAACATGCGAAAAGGGAATCATGGGAATTCCACTGCATACATTCAGATACACCTCCCCTTCCCCCTAAAAATGAATCTAAAGAAGAGAGAGGCCGAATGGCTGGTCCTACTGTACTGTAGCAGCATGACGTCAATGGCCAGGACTACGATACAGACGAGGATGAGGTAGAACAGACCACGTAGGACGTTGGGAGCCTGACGATCAACCAGGCGGACGATGGAACGTCCCATCTTGATTTGCTTGGGTGCCCTCTTCCACTATGAGGTCTATGCAGATGGGCTACATAGGAAGGAGTTAGAGAAAATAATTCTGATTTGAGGGACAAATTTGGAAAAGAAAAGATGAATGAATTCATGGAATCTTGTTTTTCCATGTATTTGAAAGAGGCAGAGATGAAAACCATGAAATGAAGAAGAGTTGGGAGAAAAAATTAAAAAAATGGCGAAGAAGACTAAAACCGAGGAGCTGCAATGAAAGAGGAGAAAAGGAGAGATAGAGGAAGGAGTGGGAGAGGGGAAAGAGATGTGTTAAATTGTAAAAAGGAAATATGAAATCAATGAAAATATAATTGATTCTAAGGATGGCTTAGGAAGAGAAAAGGTGAATTAATGAAATCTTGTTTATTCATATATTTGAAAGATGCCCAGATGAAAATGATGAAATTAAGAGTGGAAAAAAATTCAAATAAATAGAGAATACAAGTGAAACGCCGCCTGGCAGTCTCGCCTGCATTGCGCGATTTGTAAATTATAGCAATATGCTTTTGACATATTTCTATAAAGATGATTCAAGTTTGATGAGAATTGGGCAAGGGATTTGGAAATAAGAGCCAAGGTTAAGTTTTCAGGTTAAGATTTCGGAAATTTGACCTCAGATGACCTTTGACCTCGATTATGACCTGAAAATTGCTCTGCACTATTTGGGCCGCCCAATGGACCTATTGTGCAAGTTTGATGAAAATCGGGCAAGGGGTTTTGAAATGAGAGCCAAGGTTAAGTTTTCAGGTTAAGATTTCGGAAATTTGACCTCAGATGACCTTTGACCTCGATTATGACCTGAAAATTGCTCTGCACTATTTGGGCCGCCCAATGGACCTATTGTGCAAGTTTGATGAAAATCGGGCAAGGGGTTTTGAAATGAGAGCCAAGGTTAAGTTTTCAGGTTAAGATTTCGGAAATTTGACCTCAGATGACCTTTGACCTCGATTATGACCTGAAAATCGCTCTGCACTATTTGGGCCGCCCAATGGACCTATTGTGCAAGTTTGATGAAAATCGGGCAAGGAGTTTTGAAATGAGAGCCAAGGTTAAGTTTTCAGGTTAAGATTTCGGAAATTTGACCTCAGATGACCTTTGACCTCGATTATGACCTGAAAATTGCTCTGCACTATTTGGGCTACCCAATGGACCTATTGTGCAAGTTTGATGAAAATCAGGCAAGGGGTTTTTGATTTATAGCAATTCTAAATTGTTGACGCCGTCGCCGCCGCCGTCGCCGTCGCCGTCGGAAAAAGCGGCGCCTATGTCTCGATTCTGCTACGCAGGCGAGACAAAAATGGAGGAACTGCAATGAAAGAAGAAAAAGAAGAGATAGAGGAAGGATTGGGAGAGGGGAAAGAGATATCTCAAATTGTGAAAAGTGAATTATGGGAGTTCCCATGCATATATTCCGACAGACCTCCCCCTAAATATGAATCTAAAGAATAGGGAGGTCGAATGACTGGTCCTACTGTACTGTATTAAACAGCATGACGTCAATGGCCAAGACTACAATACAGACGAGAATGAGGTAGAACAGACCACGTAGGACGTTGGGTGCCTGACGGTCAACCAGGCGGATGATCGAACGTCCCATCTTGGATTCGCTTGTGTGCCCTCTTTCACTATGAGGTCTATGCAAGGAGTCTGATGGGGAGAAGAATGAGTCCGAGCAAATATGATTTGATGGATAGACCAGGACGCAGAAAGGGGGATTAAATTGTCTATATATGGAAGATTTGGGAAAAAAAATGATATAATACACTTTGCCATATCAGAAAGGACATAGTTTTGGGCTAGAAAAATGAGCATGCTATACATGCCAAAGCACCCGCAGAGGTTCATCAATGCTTGCACAGACTTAATCGCAGACCAGTTGCAACAATTTATAATTGTTGTACAGTATCTTTGAATATACAGGACTGAATACTTATAACTTACAAAAATTCAGAAATGGTACATTCCTCTTTTCACCAACAGTTTATGATGGGGTCACATTTATTTGTATACTTTTTCTAAAGAATTTTTGGATCGTGGTACTTAGCAAAATATATCTTGTAAAATACAAAATTATTTTCTAAAATACTGGCATGAAATGAAACTAGATATTTTAGGCTTCAAATATTTCCAAAAATAAAATTAATCCACGAAAGAATCATGGAGATATTGCGATATCAAAATTCAATTGACGAAACGATCGCGTCGCTCCATGCTGGAAAATGGCGAGAATTGTCAACAACCTGTGTCATATTAATTCGTTTTGAACAAGATTTACCATAAAATTGCTTCCATCTAAGATGCAAAATTTACAGTAGCTTGACCACAAACTATCAAGGAATCGAATGGTATGTCTGCTTACTTACAAATTTGATGATTTCTGTCTGAAAATTGGAAGGATTCACTTCAGTGTAGCGAGACCCGTGTTTTTCTGCAAATGCAAGCAAATGTGCTGATCTTTTGGCAATATTTTCATTGTTTTTGGTCCTTTTGCTAAGTAAATTTCCAATTTAGGCAAATAAACAACGTTCTTTACGATGGTGATGTTAGATTTGCAATATTTCATCGATTTTGTAGAAATTCATAAGATGTACGAATTAATATGATGCGTGAATTAATGTGACAGCACCAAACAATTATGTATGAAGAACTAGCTGAATCAGCAAAATTTGGAACATAAATTCTCGGCAATGTTAGTCATTGCCTTTAATCTTTATTACCAGTATAATTTTTGTTCTCATGAAAAAAAGCATCGCCTCTTCTTACCTCTCAAACACTTTCATTACAATTCCTCCTGGGGTAGTATACTATCCTTTCATCTCAAACTAGCCTCTCCTGTCATCTTCCATTTCCTCAGGCCAACGGAATGTCTAACTTTGAACACAATTCTGATGCTTGTCACTGTGAGTCAGTAGTGTAGGTCTCTGCCCTAAGCTCTGGAGTGTTTGCACGTTATAGACCAAATGACCTGAGGAATAAAAAAAGGAATATAAGTTAATAAAAAATGATGTTCAAAAAATGAGATTTCTTCAGATTGGGGGTATGCTTGTCACTATTAATCGATACATAGAATGGGTCTCTTCCATAAGCTCTATAGTGTTCATGTGCTTGACCACATGACCTGTGAAATAATATGAAGAATAGAAAGTAATGAATTTGATGCACAAAAAGGAGATTTTGTCAGATTGGGATATGCTTGCGACTGTAAGTCAGTATCATGGTTCTCTGCCCTAAGCTCTGTAATAGTGTTCACATGATGGACCAAATGACCTGCAGAATAAAAATAACATACACAGTTCAGAATAATATTTCATCATGGCATCATATACTAGTAAAATTCAATTTTGATGAGGGGTCCTTTTCTACTTTAGGGGTAAACCATAGAGAACCATTGTAAATCAAAAGAGGGCACCAAAAGCCATTGCCTTGGGTTGTCTTAGGCAATCCAAGGCCTGAATAATTCCTCTCTCAGAGACTGTCACAAGATGAAGAGAACAACTAAAAGATTACAATATGCTCTTTCCCCATGACTGACTAAAGTTTGCTTGATCAGCCTACGAGTTTAGACTTTTCCTGTTGAATTCTTCAGCAAAACTATGCTCATACACAGACTATACTTCTGTTTGTCTCCCTGGGCAAGCCAGGTATGCTCTGATCATGCACTGACTGGTATGCGAAACCCTAACCCAGTTTCCCCCCCCCCCCTTGATGCGGTACATATACCTGAGCTTGACCTTTGACCCCTTGTGCTCTCTACTGGTCCATGCCATCCAAGATTGAAGGGGTCAAGCCAGCAGGTGATCAAAGAATGAAGGAATTTGTGCCGAGAGGTTCAATTTTACCCCTCATCTGAAGCAACCCAATCCACTCTCCCCTATCTTTTATCTCTCCTATCCTTTCTCTCTCCCCTACATTCATGAAGTGGGGTTTGTTCGCATCCCTCCCCAAATAGATGAAGGATGGGGAAATGATAAAGCTGGGCATTTTGTGCCAAGAAGTTGATTTTTACCCCTCATAAGAAGCATTTTCCTCTCTCTCCATTTTTGTCTCTCATATATCTCCTCCCTTCATTGAGAAGGGCTTGTTTGTACCCCTCCCCCAAAAGATGACGGATGGGGAAAATAGTGCACCTGGGACACAGATGTGTGAACGTACCAATCTGCTTTGACTCCATACAGTGTTATAAATATGAAGTAGTGAATCTGCAGAATTAGGGTGGACTCACTATAACATCCACAGAAATGTTTATATTTGCTGAAATACCCAAGCAACAATTCCAAGGAGATCTTGCATTTTCTGAATATAAATACTGCAGACATGGCAGCTGAATTACAATTTTTCTACTGCCTCTTGCTTTATAACAAGATAAATGTAATATAAATAATTATAGGTAAATGTGCACACAAGACACTATAACATGGGATGTTGCTAAAAAGATGCAATTGATCGCAAATCAATTGGAATGCTCATTTTTAGTCAAACACTGTTTGCGTCAATGACAAGACGGGCATAAAACAATGATTTTGACTGGCGTGTTGCAATAAACCGCAACTTCTTATGAATTGCAACTATCGAACAACAACCCCATTGTATCATCTTTAAAAAGTGAGTATAATGAATACAAACTGTTATAAATAACAACATATTTCAATAGGTATAGTACCTCCCTGTGGAAGCTTTGCAGTGTAGTGGTTTTGAATCTCTCCTTTCAACCAGAGGATCATGGGTGGAAACCCATCTGTGGCATTAATATCCTTCAACAAGAAATTAAACCACATTGTGCTGCACTTAATCCAGGGTTGTGTTTCATATTTCATAAGGAAATCTTACTTACTTTCACTTCTCTCTTAATGCGCCTTGAGCACTCCACAGAGTGGATTAGGCGCTATACAAATGGCATTATTATTATTATTATTATTATATAAGGCTGTGGGTTGATCTACATACAACTCTACAAATGACTGTAACACTCTCTTGCACAATAACTCTGGTGCTGAATTTTACCCGAGAAAGGGTCAACAGTAACCCAGGTAAGGTGATTGAGCAGAATTTTCTCTATATGAAATACAAGGTGTGCTGTCTAGCTAAAGCCAGGATAATAATTATACCAAAAGCGGCTTGAACACTCGACAGAGTGGAAACATGCACTGCATTTAAAATAAATGCATTATCAATATGATTACTGTAACAATTTTGAATTTTAAGTTTTAATCCCTGACAAACACCACAGCGTAATACTCACCCAATACAGAAAGAGAACGCAGAGTCTTGTAAATGACAGAGCTTAGAGGTGGTAATGAATTCTTAGCACGGTTTGATCATCCAAGACGCTGGATAGACACTCAATCATACTCGATGTTCAGCGAACCATTGATCTACGTGATCAGTAAGAAAGGAGGAAAGAGGTACAGTAGTGAAAGAGGAGAAGAAAGAAAGAGAGAGAGAGAGATGAAAAACAAGAATGAGGAGAGGGGAGGATCAAGGAAAGGAGAGAAGAGTCCAAAATTAAGGGAAGAGAAAGGAGAGCAAAAGAGTCAAGAAGGTGAATATAGAGAAAAAAGGAAAAATATGAGTAGAACAGAGGTATAAAAGAAAAAAAGTTGTGAAGCGAGAGTATTCATAAAAAATAACTCCTTCCATTTTATAGAATTTGGCAATTCCATGCAAAAGGATAAATCTGTTGCCCAAACAGAACATAATGGTTAATGAACATGTACATGTATCTGTTGCATATATTTCATTGGGCTGTTTTCCTGAGATACATCATTGTTATAATGGAAATGACACTTTGCATGGATTTGACTAAATATTACAGCACATTGCCAATATTATGACGCTTAAAAGGGAGAGGAACATGTAGGAATCCCACTCCTATGAATATGCTAGGATGAGGTTCAAGTAAACCTCTGAATATATACATAAATGTAAAGGCAATCAATCGGAGATTTTCACAATGCGGAATCATTTTCCTGGTATAGCATCGCAATGATTAGCATGATTGCAACACAAAATATGTCTTGTTTAGCAACTTTTTCACATAGAATTGTACAGTGGAGTGTTGGAAAATTCTCCCCCACGTCTAAAACTGCTACTCAAATGTGATACTCAAATGTGATAACTAAAATTATTCCCTGGAGGTTCAGGTGTACCTCTGACTACCTAAATACATCTAGGGCAATCAATTGGAGATTCTCACGAAGTTATGAACCCACTGCTTTAATGAAATACAGGGTAGCATTACAAATGTATCAAGCAAGGATGTAAGTAGGCCAGAGCANCTCAATTTCATTCGGCAATAAATAGGCCGTTTCATCAATAGATTCAAATTTATGCAAGTTTCTTGCCAACAACGTTAGTTGATGATCATAGAAATAGGGCATGAGGGGTAGAGCATGTAGATATAGGTGGGAGGTGTTGTGGTGTAACGGTTCTGACTATCACCTTTCAAATCCCATCCAATTAATTCAATTTCTTTCAGCATTAAATAGGTCGGTTTATTAATATATTCAAATGTATGCATGTTTCTTGCCAACAACCATAGTTACATGGCATTATTAGATCGCTTTAATGGTAACAATTGAACTTGGAATCCAGTTTGCATACATTGTTTGTTGCTATGTCGGGCAAACGTCAGGCATGCTTTTGGGTCATCAAGAACAATTTTGTGCTTATATAGGGAATACATAAAATATACATCTATTCGTAAACCCGCCAATTCATCGACATTGTGCTGTACTCAATCAGGGATCTTTAACAGAAAAGAGATACGATCTTGCAATTAATTGCATCTCTTTGGTACACACTTTGCCATAAACTTAAAAAATAAATATTTATTTCATGTTACAGGCCCCAGGTCAGGTAAATGGGTACCTGATAGAAATACAGAATATGTATTCCTTGAAATACTGGAGATCTGGTGGCAACAAAGTAGAGCTTAAGGTAATAATAATGCAAAGTGCCTTGAAAACCCTGCATATTATTACCATCCTTCCGCTGTATGTCTTGCACAAACTGATGCGGAAGAAGAGCTTAAACTTTCAGAATTCCAAATAATCCCAAAAGAACAATATTCTTTGAAGAATGCATCATTTATTCAGAAGGCAGAGCACTGTTAATGGTGATCATCTTGGGAAAATATTCTGTCAAGTACATTTATGTTGATCGATGGTCATGGGATGGAACATATCAGGTAAAATGGTTTATATGACTTGTATTAGCAATGAAACCGAAGGGTAGAGGTGGGGATGGGTGGGGTGGGTTGAGGGTTCTGACAAAGAGCATCTAGCACAAGTACTACGAAAGAATTAGCTTTTTCAGCAGTCCATGGGTGGATCTAGCCTCCACAAATACTGAAGATTTAGGGAGCTAACATTGTGTGAACATATAGAGCGACCCCTGATTATTTTGTACTCAGTGATAAATGAATCCATGTATGCCATCTATTATTAAGGTACCCCTCAATATCATTTGTCGGATTAATACTTAGATTTTACTGGAGGCGGCATGGTGTAGTGGTTCTGACTCTCACCTTTCAACCAGAGGATCGTATGTTCAAATTCCACCCATGGTGTTAATTTCCTTCAGCAAGAAATTCATCCACATTGTGCTACACTAAACCCAGGATAGATGAATGAGTACCTGGTAGAAACATATTCCTTGAAAAAAGCCTATGTGCCTAATAGTTGCACTGCTAAAGCCAGGGTAATAATGCAGTAAGTGTAGAGCGCTTAGGGAATTCTTTATAAAGAGCTGATAAGCGCTATATAAAAGACGTTCATTATCATGTAAGAAATATAAAGAATGAAATTCAAATGTAAAAAAAATCAGAGATCACAAATTCACTTTACTTAAAGCCCATGTATAGTTTTGGTAAAGATTAAAGAAATGTGAATTTTGGGGATATATACCATGACATATAGTTTCTATATACATTTCAAGATCATAGCATATTTTTCTATGAGCGAATTCTTTTGAAAATTTGAATTTGACCGTTAAATCGTANGGAGATTCTCACGAAGTTATGAACCCACTGCTTTAATGAAATACAGGGTAGCATTACAAATGTATCAAGCAAGGATGTAAGTAGGCCAGAGCGGAGAGATCGATTTTGAAACAAGGTGGTGAGAATTTTCTTGTTTTTTCTTGGTGCGGTTGAAAGCAACCCTGGGAAACCTAAACTTGCATTTCCTTCAAACTGATCCGTGCTAAATCTTTTGTCTGAGATTGAAACCACAGTGTAATAAAATAAATTCATCCTGCATTCCACTTTCTCATCCATTTTCACACACTATGGAAGTAGTTTAGGTTCAGCCTACAGTAATAGGAGAAATAATTGAGATGAACTTTGAGTGAATTACCCCACAAACACTTCATATTTGCCACTTTGAATCACATCAGTTGGAAATTCAATAGAAAATCTATTGTTTCACAAAAGTGAAGACAAAAATGTGCTTTTCATTCCTTCTGTAAGTTTTTTTCTTTTTACATGCTATAAGACTAATACAAATTGGTATAAATAATATTGCTTTTTAGGAACTAAAAACAAATGCAAATTTAAATGCTAAGATGACATCTTGATACTGTCTGATAAATGGATGATTCTGGAAAAGAGGAGTGTTATGGAAAAAATGTAAGGAATCTCATGTACGAGTAATCACATATGGAACAGAGAATATTGACCTTATTTTAGCAGCCTTACAGTACACATAATATTGAAAATCAATAATTCCAATTTTGATTTCTGTGGTGATATTGCTTTGCCCTAATAACAACATTTTTTTTCAGCGAGATACGGTACCCCGCTCATATAGCTCCTTTAGTTATAACCCAACATTATTCCTGAATGGATGAGTGCTATTTGATTATGGATGCATTATTCATTCAGAATTCAGAGCTGGATATGAGAATCGTCTTGGGAAAACATTCTGTGAAAAACATTCATGTTGATGGATGGCTATGGAAATGGGGCATGGGGGTAGAGCATGTACAAATAGACCTTGGGAGGTGTTGTAGTATAACGGTTCTGACTATCAAATCTCATCCAATTAATTAAATTTCTATCAGCAATAAATGGGTCGGTTTATTAATAGTTTCAAATTTATGCATGTTTCTCGCCAATGACTATAGTTACGTGGTATTAATTAGATCGGTAGTAACAATTGAATAATATGCATCTATTAGCAATCCCACATATTCATTCACACTGTGCTGTACTCAATCCAGGTGAAGTGAACGGGTGCCTGATAGGGACATAGAATATTTCTTCCTTGAAATGCTTGAGCTCTGGTGGTAATGAACTAGAGCCAGGATTAAAAAAAACCTGCAAAGAGCAACCTGCGGAATATATATATGCGCTTTATAAACTGCATACCATATGTTATTATTATTCTGTTCTATTGCTCTAGTAATTAAACCAATGCGGAAGGAGAGCTTCCATTTTCATAATTGAACCCATAAGAACAATATTCCTAGAAGAAATGCATCTTCTATTCATAAGGCATTGAGCTCAAAAGGCATTAATCATCTTGGGAAAACATTCTGTGAAAGACATTCATGTTGATGGATGGCAATGGAAATGGGGTATGAAGGGTAAAGCATGTACATATAGGTGGGAGGTGTTGTGGTGAAACGGTTTGTCTGACTTTCGCCTTTTAAATCCCATCCAATGAAGTAAATTTCCTTTGGCAATAAATACTCCAATTTATTAATAGATTCAAATTTATGCACGTTTCTTGCCAACAGCCGTAGTTGATGATCATAGAAATGGGGCATGAGGGGTAGAACATGTAGATACAGGTGAGAGTTGTTGTGGTGTAATGGTTCTGACTATTGCCTTTAAAATCCCACCCAATGACTTAAATTTCCTTCAGCAATAAATAGGCCGGTTTATTAATATATTTAAATTTATGCACGTTTCTTGCCAACAACCGTAGTTGATGATCACAGAAATGGGGCATGAGGGGTAGAACATGTACAAATAGGTGGGAGGTGTTGTGGTGTAATGGTTCTGACGATCGCCTTTCAAATCCCATCCAATGACTTCAATTTCCTTCCGCAATAAATATTTTCCGTTTATCAATAGATTCAAATTTATGCACGTTTCTTGCCAACAACCGCAGTTGGTACTCCTTAAACCGGTCAATTTAACTTCAACATTTGGAAGCCAGTTTGCATACCTTACTTGTTGCTATGTCGGGCAAGCGTCAGGTACGCTTTTGGGTCATCAAGAACAATTTTGTGCTTATATAGGGAATACATAAAATATACATCTATTCGTAAACCCGCTAATTCATCGACATTGTGCTGTACTCAACCAGGGGCCTGTAACATAAAAGAGATACGATTAATCTTGCAATTACTTGCATCTCTTTAGCTGCGTCTGCACTATAGCGAGTTTTTCAATTAGCGCGCTAGCTCTGATCCGGGTAAATAGCCCGATCAGAACTAGCTCGAGCTAATTTGCAGTGCAGACGCAAACAGTGAGCTAATTCACTAAAAAATCTCGAGCTTAACAAGCCCAAGATATCTTGGGCTAGTTTCCAAAACAGTGAGCTAATTTGGGAAATAGCTCACTAACTCGCTCTTATTTGGTA
>BQKZ01003744.1:0-13119 GCA_036244855.1 Temnopleurus reevesii
AAAAGGAGGTCTAATATAGAGCTAACAAGATAAATTCCTTGGTCCAAGCTTCTAATATTCTAATTTTTAGACTTAATGTGAGATTCCTGCTACAACACAGGTAATTTTTGACATCTCAAGTACTTCGTCATACTGGATTTCCATCTTATTACATAAAACATCTTCCCTTTGAAAATTCAACACACCCATGCAAACCTTGCTGTGACGACCGATGATGTGATAAATTCTCTGTACAAGGTATATCATCAGCTCCACGTTTCTATTGTTGACTGCATTGAGGCCCTGATGCAAGGCAATTCTTTTTCTTAGTGATTTAAGGCTAGATGTTCTGAATTCATAGGCATACATATATATCTCAGTACCCCATCAAAAAAAAGGGGGGAAAGAAGAAGATAGAATAAGTATGGAGTACAATTTTTGCTTGGCATGTCTGAAGTAAAGTCAGTCGGTCGGACAATGTTTTTAATTTCAATTTTGATTTTGTTACTGTTGACTTAATTACCTATGGAAACTTAAACAAAAATCTTCAGCCTCTAACTTGTCATGACCATTAAATCCCTTCAAATTAACATATTCCTCAGAAACACATGTCTATCACTGCATATTGGACAATAATGACTTTATCTCTGATGATTTTTCTATGTGAATGAAAATTTTAAAAAAAAAGAAAAAAAAATGGTTAGAAAATCATGTCAGGCCAATTTCAGAGCATTAGGTAATCAAACAATTATTTTTTAATGCCTAAACTATGTTTTATGCAATCTACTATGTCTGTCCAGAGTAGACTGATGACTGAACGTCATGCCACAATCTGGACACTCTACTTCAATCACAACCGGAAATTGCACGCCGATTTCACTTTGTTTCCAGGTAGTCTTACGAGATTTACCCCAAGACCTCTCAGATGAAGGGTCTGGAAATTTAAAAGTTTCTGAACGCTCAGACTCATTTGTACTGTCAAGATTTTTGTTCATTTCTTCATTATGACGACTTTTCTTCTTTTTCTTCTCTTTCTTTTTGTTCTCTTTCACGTGATGTGGTGTGTAAGGAGTATGATTGAAATTACTCTGACCTGCTAAACTGTCAGAGAGGGTAGACTTATTCTTGCTCACTGCTTGCGATATAACCCTATCAGAATCTTCTGAACACATCACATCCACATAGTCCTTCATTTCATTCCGGGACCTCTTCTTGCTTTTCGATTTCTTTGATTTTTTTGCAATATTCAACTGATTGTTACATTCCTTGGAATGTTCTATTTCAGAGGTTTCACCTTTTACGATAGATATGTTTGAAAGTTGGGTTGGCTTGGAATTTTTATGATGATCAACAATATCATCTATGTTCAGTTTTTTTACACACAAAGTGAGCGACTTTTCATGCAACTTTGATGAAGAATCTTGTTTCACTTTCTGTTTTTCGAACTTATCTTTGGAGTCTGAAGATTGATTCCCGGGCTCACAGTTCAATATTTCTGATGGTTGAGAACCTTTGGACCTTTTCATTGCATTCTGTTCCATCTGCTGCAGTTTGGCTTGAACAAGTTGCATCTCCCTATCTCGCTCTCGTTTCCTTCTCTTCTTTCTCTCAATTTTTCTTTGTTTCTCTCTCTCCTTTTCCTCTTTATCCAAAGTTTTATCCTTCTTCTTCTTTTTCTTGCTTTCAGCAGTCTTTTGCCTGTAATCAACTGTACCCAGATCTACTCCTATATCTTCTTCCCTTCTTTTCATCCCTTTATATTTCATTTTACTCAGATTTATTCCTACATTCTCTATCGTCCGTATTGGGGCTGCTGATGGTGTACCTTTCTCCTCACCAATATTTTGTCCACTTGGACCTTTGCTTTCCTTCTCCCTTAACTTCACCCGTATTCTTCTTTCTTGTTTTAGGACTCTATGTCTCTCCCTTCTCATTCTTTCTCTTTCACGGCTTCTCTTTTTCTCCTTCATTCTCTCTCTCCTGTCAGCGGATGATTCGGGTTTGTTAGGAGGGGCTCTGTAACCGAGGACAGGCAGGACGCAATTGAGATCTATTCCAATCTCGGTTTTCATCACCATGGCCTCCTTCTTGGTGTAATCATTGTTCACTCGCCATGGAACATTGCCCAAATTTACGGGTTTTTCGACCAGCTGGTATTCATTCTCTCCTCCGGCAACGGAACTCTGGATTACCATCAGATGGTTGTCACGGCAACCTCGAGCGTGCTTCCATAGGTCGATCCTGGATGAGAATTCAGCAGCGCAGTAGACACAGTGATGCCCTGGGACGGTTTCGTGTCCAAGGGTGGCATTATTGGTATCCCCTGATCCTACAAAGTTTCCCATCTCCTCTGAGCTGTCCATACTGATGTCTTCCTTCAGTCCAGAAAATTGGCTGTTCTTTCCAACAGGTATCACCTCGATAGATGCTTGTGGAGCATTTGTGACTCCCTCATGGAATGTTGATGAAGTGCCCTGATCTGGATGAGCAGATACAACAACTTTATTGACTCCATGCATGCTAGAAGATGGCTCTGACACTGACCGTTTTCTCTTTTCACCAACTTCAGACAGGTTAGATGGATATTCTTTGCACTCATCAGCCACAGGAGCTGCTACATGTACTACGGTTTCGTCACCTTGTTCTGCCTCACTTTGTTGTGATAATCTTAATATTTTGTTTTAAGTAGGAAGCATCTCAATGCCTTCCTTTTCAATGTCGTTTGTTACTTCCATTGGTCCTGGCTGCTTATTGTCTGAAAGGAGTACTTCTGGCTCCCCAGTACCGCCAACTGGCATTGGAGATGCTGATGATGTTTCATTAACGCCTGCATTCCCGACATCAGCGGCTAATGCTGTACTATCAGAACCTGTCCTATCTAATTCTGCTCTTTGCATCACGCCATTATTCAAAGGTACAGCTTGTTTTGTTGCAGCCGAAGAGAATGAAAAAGATGGTAATGTACCTGATAAATCTTTGTGCGCCTCTTGCTGTTGTGACGTGGAATGAGATACGATGCTTCTTGGATCTGTATCCCTCTGAGTCGAAGCTGCAATGCGAGATGGAGAGGAAGCAATATCAATTTCACCTGCCTCCACCATCTCTTGGTCTGTACCTTCATCTGATGTGTTGCTACTCAAACCCTTTTCTTCTCCCTTTCCGGTTCGTAATGTTTTCATCTCAGAGACCAGATTTTGAGAGTGTGCATTTCCCCCTACACCACATGAAATTTCCAGAGTTATATTTTTCTCTTTGGCTGCCAAGTCATTTAGACCAGCACAAGAAGTACTGCTAACATTTTCTACATGAAACAAATTACCTTCCATCTTTGCATACTCAGTGGGAGAAGATACTTTCCCAATCGATGACACGCATTCACTAGATACAGGCACCTGCGCATTTACATCTTTCAACGTCTTATCCAGCATGTTACACACATTATTACCAGATTCTCCTTTGTCCGTCTGTTTCAGGATAGTGGGTGTTCTGGATGCCATATCTTCCTTACTATTCCTATCAATTCGATTGATGACTGGTTCAGTAATTTTTTCTGAAGTAATGGTGGCTGAAAATTCAGCACCTGCATCATTTAAAGTTCTTGAGGATGCCAAAGGTAGACCATCTCCACTCTGTGTTACATCATGTAAACTAGCAATAGGAGCTGCACTTGAATCTTGAGGAGCAACAGTGCCTGCATTTGATTCTACAGGAGCAGCAGAGGCTGCACTTGATTCTGAAGGAACAACTGAAGATACACTTGTTTCTGCAAAAGGAACAGATGACAAACCTAATTCTCCAGCTACACTTGATTTTCCAGGAACAACAACAGATTCACTTGATTCTCCTAGAGCAATGGGAACTATGCTTGATTTTTTGGTAGAAACAGACGCTTCCCTTGATTCTTCAGGAGGAACAGGAGCTACATTTGATACTGCAGAAGAAATTGGATCTACACTTGATTCTACATGAGCAATGGAAGCTACACCCGATTCTCTAGGATCAAAAGAGGCTACACTTGGTTCTGCTGGAGCAATGGGAGCTGTACCTGATTCCTCTGGAGCAACAGAGGCAACACTTGACTCTGCATGAACAATGGGAGCTCCAGTTGATTCTCCAGGAGCAACAGGAGTTACACTTACTTCTCTGAGGGCAATGGGAGCTGTACTTGATAATCCTGGAGCAACAGAGGCTACACTTGATTCAGCAATGGGAGCTACGTTTAATACTGAAGGAGCAAAAGGAGCTTCACTTGATTCTCGAGGAGCAACGGTAGCTACACTTGATTCTGCAGTATCAACAGAAGCTATGGTACATATATTTGATTCCACAGAAGCAGCATCAGCTTTACCTAATTCCATGTGAGAAGCAGATGATGTATTTGGCTTTGGATGACCAACAGAGGCTGCACTTGATTCTGCAGAAACAACAGAGACTATGCTAGATTCCACATTAGTCAAAGAGGCTATATCTAATTGCATAGAAGAAACAGAAGCTACAGTTGGGTCCAGATGATCAGAAGAGGTTAAACTTAATTCTGCAGTGGAAACAGAACCTCCAATTGACACTGCAGGAGCATTATCTTGAATCCATCCACAGGCTTTAACATGCTTTTTGTATTTCTTTTTCTTTGCAAATTTCTTATCACATCCCTGACATTGATATTTTGTAGGATATTTCCAGTCCAAATTGATCTCATTACTCGCTTTCGGTGGTTCCACGAAAATCCCTCTGTCCTGCTGATTTTCTACTCCATCACACTTCTGGGCATGCTTTACCAATTTGTCAAAGTTCTTGAACCATTTCCCACATGCCCCACATATTTCTCCACCATCTTGGCCTATCTTGGGCTTCTTTTTAGCAGGTTCTTTGACAGCAGTCCTACAGGTCTCATCATTTGCTGTTAGGTCGTCAATGGGCAACATTCTTTTGTGATGTGAATCATTTGGCAAAGATGAGCTTTCATCAGCTGGCACAGCTTTCTTAGTACTCATAATCTTCAGACATGCCTTGCAATACTTGGGAGTTTCTTTGCATGCTCGTCCATGATACCTTTGAGATAATTCCTTTTCGCAAACCTTACATCGCATGATAGTGCTGTCCACTTCTGAAGGTGGCGAGGTTTTTCCCGTTTCTTTCACATCCTTGATTGAACATGATCTATCATCACCATGGGCTATAGATTTATCTTGAGAGAAACATTGTTTAGAATCAGCATCATTCGGGGTGTTTGCTGATGTATCTAGATTAATGGTACTATCAATTTTGCCTTTGTCCAGATCAATTGGCAAAGGATCAATAACTTTAGAATGTGATGTTGTATTGAACAAAGATTCATGATTTTTGTTTTCATGACCTACCATCTTGTCACCTACTGCAGCGTCATCTTCATTTTGAGAGTCACTATCTTGCTGATCACCATCATTGGGGGCAGTTGCCTCATTTTCTGAAAGAGCCTTGTCCGTTTCATCATCATCTGCTTCATTTTCCTCTTCATCATCGTCTTTCACAACTTCATTACAAACCTCTACATGTGCCGCCAACTGCTTGAAAGAAGGGAACTTCTTCTTGCAAAGCCGACAAATCTCCATCTTCCCTTCGCACCGCTTCCGATGTTTGCGCATCTTGAAGGAGTCCGAGATGACGCCCTTGCACTTCTTGCAGCGATACTTGAAGACCTTGTGGCGCTTCTGGTCATTGCAGCGTGTCTTGTAGAGGTCGTTGAGGGTGGGAAAGAAGAGGTTGCACTTCCTGCAGTGGAAGGGGAACTGCTGGTGCATCATGTTGTGGTAAGGGATCATGGTAGGGTCAGTGAAGGTCTCACAGCAGACCTCGCACTCTTCGGGTTCCCCCGTGAGGTCTCCAAGATCTGCCATTTGCTGTCCCAGCTGCTCTGTCATGGCCATCATCTGGTTCTCCTCTTGCATCTTCTGGGCGTTCTTAGCTAGCATGTCATGGATGCGGAGATGGATGACAAGATCATCCATTGTTTGGAAGCCGACTCCGCATTCTGGACAGTTGTGAGCAGCGTCATCGTCGTGGGCTGGTACGTCAGCTCCTGTGACAGCTGGTTGGTCATGAGTCTTTGCCTTGCATTTGTATGGATGCTCTATCATATCATTGCTGGGTACCAGTTCATCACACAAGGGACATCTGTCAAACATTCCTGTAAAAAGAAAACAAAAAGGTTTCGGCAATAAAGTTTAATGGAATGAACATTTATGTAACCAATTATTCATCCACATATATAAAAAAAACAAAACAAAATTTGTTAGAGATATACTATATAACCTTATTTAAAGAATATTTCTTAATTACAAAGTCAATATTGAATTTACCTGGATATTGCAAACATATATGCTACGTAAAATGGGCTGCGATATCATGTATCATTATTGCACGAAACCCCTGCTTATTGAACTGTAATGTACCGGTAATGACCAATCTTGATGAATCATAGCACATTTTCAAACTCCCTACCTCAAAATAGTAGGATAATGTATAGCACATACAATAGTTAATTGTACGACTATCTCTCAGTCACAAGTCAGTCACATTATTACCAAAGTCACTAGACATTCGCAATATTCAAAATGTAAAAATAAAAATTATGCATCCATCTATTGACCCGAAGACCTTTTATTTCTCAACTATATTCAATTGAAATAAGGATAAATATGCCATTAGCAAGTGTTAAAACATGGACCAAATGAATTTTGTCTGGTAACTGAGGATCATGAAAAAGCTAGTGGACTACAAAATGTTGTTCCATGGAGACAAGGGCGATGCATTATGTTATGATGATGTTCTTAAGTCATAGACATGTACACACCTTTTAAGAAGGGAAAGATAATAGTAAAGGTATGAAATATTGTGGTTTTTGTGGACATGTCTGCTATTAGATTGGATTATGGAAACCCTTTCATATTGGAAAAGTTGTTAGGGTGATATGGGTCACTCTTGAGGCATGTCAATATTGCCATTATTTACCAAATTAGATAGCTAAAGCGAAATCAGAAATATGCTAAGATGTTTACAATATCAGTTGCATTTTTATCCACAAAATAATGGTTTTAATATGGTAAAAGAGAAACAAACATCCAAAATTCACCTAAAGGCCACAGCACACTACACGACTTTTAGTTACTTTGCAACTTTGCAACCAATTTTGTAAATAATGAAACATGCTATATTGGCTAACTGTGAGGTACTTGCTACGTCATATCTGGCCAAGTATTTCGCCGTTAGATGACGCATCAAAGCATGTTTCAGTATTTGCACAATTTGTTGTAAGGACGTAATATGTGAAGTGTGCAGTGGTCTCGAGTATGAATTGAATACAGTGTACATCTTTTCCTGCTATTAATACTTTACTGCATATTCACTACTGTCAACATATGCAATGTGAAGCATTATGACGAATCATCGGTACACCAAACAAAGAAATTATTATTGACCAGTAGATAAAAAAGAACCTTGCCCTGCTTAAATGTCTGATGTGGTAATTAATAAAGAAATATATTGAATGACCTCAGGCCTCACCCATGCGGAATTTCAATATTACTTTTATTCATCAAATTAAATATTGAGAGCCAAATCAGAAACATCCTAAACTGTTTAAAATATTGGTCGTATTTGAATTCATATGGAATAAGATTTATAACAGTGAAATAAAATGCTTTAGTTGAGAAGCACGATTCTAAGTTTTATGTCGCCATCCAAATTTCACTTCAGAAGCAATTGTGACATCCCCTACAAGTCTCTTCATCAAGATCGTCTCATGAATATATATCAATCATTACTGCTGCAGTCATGGACACATTTTTATGCGCATTATGCCATAGACTTTTCTGAGAGGGCAATACAAAAAATGAATTTGAAAGGTCAATAATGTTTACAATCCTAATCGGTCGATAAGGTTTTAAAGTTGCCTTGTTCAGATGGCTGATCAGGGAAATCACTTAACTTACCTTCGTTGAATTCTCCAGCTGGTACAGAGAATCTAGATGAAATTCTGCCATCCTGAAAAATAAATGAAAAAGGAGGTAAAAAAAAGGAAAAAATAATATAATTAAGTACAGTACAGACTTAGTATAACAAGATGCTTGGGACCACCCAAAATACCTTATGTATGCACACAGTGATCTAAATTATCTGATTCATTCAGTATAAATTTTAGCATTAAAAATATTTTTGTTTTAGTTGAAGGCTCGATAGCAGCTTTGCAGCAGTTTGTATTGTACAGATAATGTACATGTTCAATTACTTTTCAACAATTCATTTGAGCAGTGTTAGAGGGTGCTGTTCAAAAGTTGCAATTGATTGCAAATCAACTGCAAATCAGTTGCAAAGTTTAATGTGCACATTCATTCGCACATGATGATTACTTCTAACAAGACAAAAAGGAAACATTGATTTTGATTGGCACATTCTGATCAAATGCAACTTGTGATCAATTGCAACTTTTGAACTACACCCCCTTAAGCATAAATTGTCAGTCAGCATATAATGTTAAGCATAAATTGTATCCTAATAATATAGTCAATAATGCTTACAACCTTCAGGTCGATAGACAAGAGCCAAAACCACTACACCATGTTGCTTCATGAGAATCATTTAGAAAAATGAGAAGAATGATATTTTATCAAAATAAATAAACTTGTCATGCTATTTAACTGTGAAATGCCAAAAAGAGAAATTAATTACAAAACTCTTAGGCTACATTAGGTTTTGCAGCCTAGCATTACATTTTTAAAGCAAAATCTCTAGCAAATTCTCTCTAATTCATCCTGCACTAAATAAGATCCTATATTTATTTCAAATATAACTCTTTCCCAGAACATATGCTTATTCAACTTTGGCTTATTAACTTTTCAGCATACAACACAGACCTGTTTTGAAGATTCAACTTTCCATCCCTCATCACGCTTCAACTGGTCCAAACCATCAGTCTTCAAAGAAACTGCATCGAGATTTGAAGCATCAGATACATCTTTGCTTTGTCCTGCAGAACTTGGAATTCTGCTACAATCTTCAGTTACTTCAAGTTCCACCTCCCTTCTCTTTTCAACATCATTTATATAGTCAACAGCAATTAGATGTTGCTGATTCTGAAGTTCCGGATTGTTTATTGGTGAATGGTGATTCCCGGGACTTCCTGGAGCGTTGTTCTAGGAAGCAGATTCCATCTTTGACTCAAACACATGGCTGCCGTCCTTCTGCCTGTGACAGAAGAAAGCTTTATCAGAACTGTTTCTGATAGGCTCTTCCATGATGAATTGACGTGTGCCATCTTGGAACTTCACCACGGTGCTACAGCCTTCTTCTCTAGCACTTAGATCAAGCGTAGTCCTAACGGTTGTCAAGGATGGTGAAGATTCAGTTGATTTATTCACATTCAAATTATTAGTACAATGTTTAGGCAGTGAGATTGTATTTTGTTGAGATAAATTGCTATCAATTGTTCGAGTTTCATCCGTTAATTTGTGAAAGGTATCTCCAGAGTCAGGTTTAGATGATACTGGTGAATCAGACAACACAGTCCTTGCTTTGTCACCTTCAGAAACACCACTAGGAGGTTGACTGTCATCTAGTAATCTAATTTGCCTATCATGCTCATGTTTCTCTGCAGAGGGTGTCTTCTCAGGGATCATAGTTTTCTCCATTCTTGATTGAGCGTCAGGCAGTGTTTGGGAATTATTTTGTTTTGCAAGTGTTTCCCGGATAGAATCACTTTGGTGAGTAGATTTTTCACTGATGGATTTACGTTTGTCATCTTCTGGAACAGATTTATTAGGAGAATGAGTTCTGGAATTCTTGTGTTCTGCCTGTGATTCCAGGAAACGATGGCTTTGGTCAAGAGATTCTTGTCTGATCAATTTATGTTCGTCATCTCCTAGAACAGTTCTATCTGGTGCAGGTCTTTCAACAATATCTTTCTCTACCTGACTTCGTTTAGTCTCAGTTATTATCTCTCTACCATGAGTTGATGAATACTTCTCATTCTGCGGGTTTAATGACAGTTCACTATTACTTTGTGCAACTGGTCCACGTCCTTTAACTGCATGAGACACAACACTCTGGTTCAGTTCCTGAAGTTTTGGCATACTGTGAACTACATTCTTGTTTTGTTGACTGCAAGGGGGTAGAAGATTATTGCTGAAAATGGTAGGATTAGCCGTCGACGATGGCAAACTAATACAGCCAGTCTGTGCATGGGTGACACCTGATGGACAGTTTGGGGCAGGAGCACGCTGGACAGATGCCTGTGGGGCTTGGGGAAGGACAGCATTCATTGGCCTTTCATTACTACTACTAATAGTCAAGTGCCTTGAGTCTTGCATGGGTGACTGCCATGAAGTGTTCCTGTTTAATCCATCATTATTCCAACCAGCTTGTCCACTATGAGCGGTATACCTATCGAGTGGTACCGAATGAGGTAAGTGCGAAGGAGCTCCACCAACATTACTGTATCTTTCGTATCCTACATAAGGCAAGTGTCCTCCGCTATGCCCACCAAAGAATGTATTTTGTGGATAGCTCGGGTACGTCTGTTGGACATACGAGTTTGGTGTGTTCGTAAGATCTCCGTTTTGACTTTGCCAGATCGGCTGATGGAAACCTTGACTACCATGCTGACCCTGATAAAACTGTGCTGTGCTACGAGAATCGAACATCGCCGACTGGCCAGTAGTCCTGTCCGTATAGTAACCATGTCTGTTGTCTTGCATCATCTGGTTTACATATCCCAGATCCCCTTGCTGATGATTGAGGCCAACGTCATACCCTGTCCATGGTTGATTGTGAGTGTACTCTGCAGGCCTTCTGTTGTCCATCTTCTATTCTGGTAGAAGTGCTGAAAATTTTTTGAAAAGACAAAATTCAGCTGTAACAAACGCAATTACTAAAGATTCTTGGATATTTAAAAGGACATTGCAGAAACAAGAAAAACTGAAACAGCTGAAATAATATTTTCTATCTACATTTTTTACAAAAAGGCAGAGATGCTATCTGTTCCAGAATATGCATGAAGAAACTAAAATGCAAAACAGCTGAATCAAAAATTTATTCATGAGAGAAAGCATGAAAATATTCTCCATATGCTTCATCTCCTCAACAAATCTATGGCTCAGCCTTTTCATTGCAGTTGATTCTTAATTTTAATTTCTATAATGCACATGTCAAAATGGTTAAAATATGTTACAACAGTTTTATTTGCTCACTCCTCTGTCATTGTAACATTTTCCTCAAAATCGTTTGCCATGTAGAATTCACTGTAATACTTCTGAATAATCTGTTATTTCTAAACTTTTGTGTACATTCATTTGTTGGTCATTACTGGAATCAGATATCACGCTTGAGAATTACTGCACTGTCAATAAATGAAGAAATATTAGATGAACATATAGTGAAAGTTTGAGCAAAATCTGACAATCCGTCTAAAAGGTTATGAACTTTCGAAGTTTCTGTGATATCCTCTGATGAAGATCTTTGAGTTGGCAACTTTGCCAAAATATGTGACAAACTCAATATAGCACACAACTCCTGATTCACTTTGTATATCAATTTAGAATAAAGTTCCAACTTTGTTCACTGCAAAATACCTGCAGAATTGATAAAGGCATGCTACACTCAAGGCAAAAAATCAAACATTTTGATGACTTTTCTATACTAAAACCCTTTTTTTTGCAAGGTATACATACAAAGTGAATGGGTAGTTGTACAACATGCTATTACAAGTTGCTGAATAAAGGATTCCCGTAAGAAGACATCATTCATAACTTTTCAACTGATTATTAGATTTTGCTAAAAATTTCCTTTTTTTTATCATTTTCATTTTTCTTACAGCGTAATCATTCCAGGGGGTGGGTTTCTCCTTTTAGAAACTAACCTGTATATATCTATTGGAGTACCTATGCTGTCGATTCATTGATGCGACTCCATGCTTTGTTTCACTGTTCGTGAGAAAGTAGCATAGATCTCAATCACATAACCTTGCATCCTCATAGCGCCTTTCAGACAGCACAGTCAAGAAATCTTGGAAGCCTGGAAGATGAACACAAATGCAATGAATACCATAATAATTACCTTTTTTTTTAAATTGCATTATAATGATTTCTGAAAAAAAATAGCTTCTTTCATCTCGGAATTGTTTACACAAAAACTTGAGAATATCTAGATGGGTATCCTTCTCTATTAGATTTTGCTAATTTTTTTGATACTTTTTAATCATTTTCATTTTTATTGCAGCATAATGATTCCAGGGATGGGTTCCCCTTTTAGAAACTTACCTGTAAATCTATTCATGAAGAAGTGGCAAGGATCTCAACCGCACATCCTCAACCGCACATCCAAAGCATGGAGAGCTGAGGGTTAAAAAAGAAACAAAGCTTATTTACTTAAAGTAGGGCATGAAAAGGTATGTTTGAATGATTCAAAGGAACCGGCATTACGTATTTATTAGGGAGGGAGTTCCACAGTAAAGAAGCATTGACAGCAAATGCCTTTTCACAAAAAAAAACCTTTCACACCATGAGGAGTTAGCTCTCTGGTACCTGATGATCTGAAATTTCTATAAGATATCTTGATCTGCTCACGTTGATAGCTGATAACCGTCCGGAGAGACTGAGTATTGAGCGAGACCATGCGCGCGGGGCTGGGCTAATGTAGTTCGCGGTACTATGAGCCTAGCCACTGACTGTATCGCTCAATGCACGATCTCGAAGGACAGAGCTAAATAGAGTACCGGATCGTGAAGCTGGATAGCAAAGTGACCAAAAGACTCCAACGAATTGACCTTTTGCCCTGAGCCGGATGTTAACAATGGAAGTCATTGCCATAGCATAGGCATTGGTCTTCATTGGGTAACTTCAAGTACATGTACGGTGTGGAACGCTGGTGTTGGTGTTGCAGCAACACCAACACCAGCCTCAACACCAAATCTGAAGGCTGTCGGTGTTGGGGTTGACCTCGCAAGATTCTGACGTATTTCCGGCCGCTCGTGTTGGTTGCTGGTGTTGAATGTCGTCTGCTGAACCGAGGATCACGGTCGGTGTTGACGATTCACGTGCAATTTTCCCCATCTCTCAACACCAACCCCTAGGGATCGGGAAAATTGCGACTTCAAGTTTGGTGTTGGTGTTG
>BQKZ01003744.1:29096-44034 GCA_036244855.1 Temnopleurus reevesii
TTTTATTCAAAGGTTCGTACGTCGCACAATAGCTATATTACAAAATGTTACTCAACTTATAAGCGAAATGGTGTACAAAGACACCAGATGAACCAATAGTATTCTATGGTCAATAATAAGTCATGTAGTCATTTTCACGAGGTGACGGTAGTCAAAGGGCAATGTTGCACGATACCACTTATAATTTAATCGAAACTATTCTTCTACAAAGAAAATACACAATTCAATAGGATGCCCTTGTGTTATGTCAGGATTTCTATGTCTTCATGCAGCAATACACTTCGGCTAAAGTCAATTCGTGAAAACACGAAGGAAGTGGTACACATTTTGTTTTATCACCTTGAATGAATAGAATAAAATATGCATGTCTGATGATAGTAGTTTGCAAAAATTAAACGTAATAATTTTACGGTCTTACTACTACATGAAGCGTACACCGTTACCCTGGTTGCTTTATCATTTTTCCTGCAGGTAAATACTATCTAAAAGTTGGTCACGACTATGATCTCAACCGTCCAATGAACTCCGCAGAGGAAGTAGCATCTTGGTATCGTGCCAAAGGTCGGGGTCGTCTGGAAGACTTTAAGAGTATTTATCTACGCATCTACCAATCTGTAACGGGTAAATCAGTGTCTAGCTCAATGCTAAGGCAGACTTACACCTTTGTGTTTTTAGCCTGCTTCGGTCCAGGGTTTTTGAAAATTAAAAGCGTTCCCGGAGAGCACAGTAAATGCTCACTAGACGGTGGACTAACGTTCGGCTTTCGCTCACTCAAGGAGCGTGCGCCGAACGGAAGTCCACCATAATGATCTACGTCTTTGTCTTTGTGAGTTCAGCCGATACAGACTAAACCCCAAAGGCGTGAGATAGCCTTATAAACCCCAGTCCCATCGGGTAGGAAGCCAGTTGAGTCTCCTGTGAGCGGAGAGGACCCCTCTGTGAATCTTAATTGTTTAAACGTGATAGTTTGGGGTATATTAAAATCAATTTACAATGTACATATAAAATATACTCGATAGTGGGGACAACAGAGAAGGCAATAAAGCCTTATAATTAAGTTGCCACCATAAAAAAAGGAATTATATGTTTTTTACATATTATGTGACTGGAGCTTTAGTCTAAAACTGTGCCCATCTGGCCTAATCCGCTACAGTAACCAGCTTTGACTAACTCAGATTACTCAAGCATGTGTGACGTGACTTGTGTTACGTTACTGAAGTGACTACCTTGATGCTGATTAGCTAGACTTGCATTAAGCACGTCACTGGACTAAAGATATAATGGTCGTGCTTACTCGATGATACATTAAAGCTTATTGGTCCAGCAAAATTAACCACAATGATGTGCATCATCTTGAGCCAACTCTCACAATAGTATCTATGAATATTAACAAATTATATTACTACTAAGCTTTCTGACCTAGCTGTAGATGATTGATTTTATTTGATTTGACTTATTTTTTTCCATTTCAATAACATTTCTACAATTTTTAACATGAAATTATAATATAATGGTTTGGCAACTGAAATAGAATTTTCATATTATCAATTGAACACAAATTCATATGCTTATTATCTGAAAAGCAAAGCTAATGCAAAAAAAATGGCGAGGCTTGTAAAACGCATGCCAAAACACGATATAAACTATTTCCGTAAAATTAAATCGAACGCCAATGCAATGGTCCTTTGTAACGCTATTCAAATCGGAACCGGATGGTGATTGCTGTTTCCGCACAGTTCAATATACGGCCTACCTGCCTACGGATCTGTTATCTAAAAGCCACTTAATTTTACGGAATTAGTTAATATCCTGTTCAAAACGAATAAAATACATTAAATAGCCATTATTCTAAAATCCTTTGTTATTGATTTTTGTTCCTTCATATTCAATAGGTTTCCACCCGAAGTCTCTTCAAACCATGACATGCATCACGACAGAGACCAAAAGCGGTCAATTCTACTGCGAGATGATCAGCCCGACCCTCGGGGCAGCTGTCGGCGGGAATGGCGGAGGAGCTATGGTGGCCGATGAGATTGCCCGTACAGCAGCTAACATGATCCTTAAAGGGGCATGGGACTCGGATATACCCGAACAAGAATTCAAGATCAGATGGAGAAGGAGAAAAGACGCCTCAAAGAGTAAACTGTAAATATAGTGGATGATATTTTCTCCAGCCATAACAATTACGAGGCAAATGAAGTAAATAAGTACGGTTTATAACAACCTTAAAGCCCCAGTCACATAGGACCCCGGAAGCAACACGATTCACCCCGACTCTTTGTTAATTCACAGTTGACTGCCTCAGAACACCGAGTCGGGGTGAATCGTGTTGCTTCCGGGGTCCTATGTGACCGGGGCTTTACATCACAGCCTGACATGACATTAGAGTATACGGGATAAGAGATCAGTTTGCATCCCCATTAATCCTGGTGGTTGTTGTTGAGCATATTTTTAACAAAAGATGCGAAACAATATACATTCATCCTGTACATTTTCATGTACTAAGTTCTTCTTTAATTTGTCCAAACTTAAAGGCGGAAGTTTTGTACTATTGAGTCTTCGAAGGAGTCTTCCCATCCGTGTATGTTTTTACGATACTCTCCATATCATCACAATGTATCATCTGATACGAATCCCAAACAATTTTGGCGCCAAACTGCTTGATTAAATTCATAGATGCTTGGTTATCACGCTTGATAGATAGGAATGCCGACTTGCAGCCCAGTTTTAGTCCATACTGTATACAGAAAAGAACAAAGACAAACATATTGCATGACTGAAAAAATATAACATAATGGGGCTACCCATACCGACCGATTGCGTTAATTTCCTTCAGCAGTACTTTTTTTTTGACATATTATGCAGCAGGTGTGAGCAGGGACCAGTTGAAAGTGATAGTTGGTAAATTAAGCATTTTTTTTGTCTTGAGGCACCCTACTGAAATATTATAAAAGGCAGCCGCATGCTACATAACTTTTAGTCGCACGACCTTAAAACAAAGTCTGCAAATACCTGAATACTAAAGCACGCTTTTAAGTACCTTCGCCGTGATACGACGTATTACTGTTACAATACTGGTCTTAAAATCATACGACAGAAATGTGCGGTTCCTTTTATAGTTAGTGGAACATGTATGCATGCTTGCCGAAATTTATCAAACCGGATAACAGGTATCTGTTGCTCTAGGATCGGGCTCTACAGCGCTGCAATTCCACCACGAAGTAACACGGCAGGCATGGCGCATTTTGCATTGTATTGTAAAAAAAAAAACCCAACAGATGAGTGCTAAGTACTGTGCCATATTCCTTGAATTCATCTGTTGTCATTTGCATGAGTTTTTCATTTTCTTCTGTTGCAACCCAATATGCAGAGAGGAATCGCATCATAATTGTACACCTTAATCCGATTGAAACCTCGCCGCTGGGTAATTGGGATTATCATCGCACAGGGCAGGGAAGTCGCTATGGGCGCGAGATTGGGCTGGTAAAGGTGCATATGTGCCAACGTCTATAGGCATTTATGTAATATCGATGATACATATACAGAGTGAGTATAAAAAAATGTCCCCCAAATTTGACGACGTCCTCTTCTAAACGTGAAATTACAATCCCGAATTTGATGGTATATCCTGATAGAGTATTCTCCAAAGAATATTTTGGTACCTTTTTTATTGATATTTTTGCACGCATGACTGCACACGAGACAACTTTGCTAGAGGTATAAAATCTTACTTGCGCCAAGTGGCTAAGTGAAGATGAAAGCAATGAAAATAACTTGTGTCCCATGGACAGACAGAAGCACGTTCAAACACACACGTACTTTTACACACACAAAAATGCATCGCATCACCTAATACACACATACACAGAAACATAAACCACATACACACACCACACACACACAAACACAAACACACATGTGCAAAAATCTAAGTGGTAAGAGCTTATCGACAATTTTACTACCTATTCAGTTTTCTTTCGTAACCAGAGAAAGTCTCACAAACCCGCTGAGCATAGACACACAATCACATACACACATACACACACACACACACACACACACAGACATACCCCAAAACCACCCACACACATACGCACACACGTGCACACACGCACACACCCATACTTGTAAAAGAGTGCACTGTAACATCTGTGAATGAACATATCTCTTAAAGATTATGTTAAAGATCAAACATTTAAAAATTGTTTCTTTTTTTAAGTGCCCGTCACTCTTATTCTTAGCTCAATCCCTCACTTGTCTCCTGTTCCTGACGGATGATACACCGTTGTGCATGATGGATCCATGTTGGATGGAGCGTTCCCTCCATCTTCCCAAGGCTCAAAAGCTTCTTCCTCCATATTCTGTCGTAGCTCGATCTGATATGTCTGCAAATGGATTGGTGAATACTGGAGACTTTCCCACAAGAAATAATTTTCACCAGAGACTTTTGCGACGAAACACAAGATTATGTTTATTTGATGATTTCTGTGTATGAATTGTGCGCGTATGTAGGCGTCTTTGTGTGCAGTTTGTGGGTCTGTTTGTTTGTGGCTAACCGATTGTGTGTGTGTGTGTGTGTGTGTGTATGTGTGTGTATGTGTGTGTGTGTTCGTGAGCTCGTTTAAGCGTGTGTGGGGGTGGGTGCGTGCGCGTGTGTGTGTGCGATTGCAAATGCTTGTTTGAGCTTGCCATTATCTGTCCAACTGTCGTACGACCAAAGACGCAAGTGACATTTTGTTTCTCAAGAACAATCGTCTCCTGTTCAGTCATGCATGCAATAATCTACACAAAAATGGTACCAAAATGTTCTTTAGAAAATACTCTTTCAGGACATACCATCAAATTCAGGATAATATTTTTATATTCCAAACAGGACAGCTTCAAAGTTGGAGGACATTTTTTTTGACTCACCCTGTATATTGGATATCAGGGGTATGGTTAGAATATTTGGTATGTGGAGATCTTATTCCGTTACTTAAATCTGTGCTCTATCAAACCGCATCAGTGTCAATTATGGCTGTATTCTTATTCTGTAATCGCATACATATTGACATAATTTTATGTTCATCAACATTTGGCAACTATTTGCAAACCCCGACGAATCTTGGAAAACTCCTAGATTCGTCATTAAGATACGAGCCTTTGGGTTATATTCTATTGGTTAATTATGATGACTATCTGAAATTCTTTAACTGCTTAATTACCTCCATTGCCGCTACTGTCAATTTTTCTCCAACATTTTTCCCTGTAAACAGATAATGGCACATGATTAATAAAATGTTTACAGCATGATGATTTGGTCAGTTTTGTGACTTTCAATTTTCAGAATTACATATAGCTCCCGATTATTTTTCTTTTGGCATGTTCAGTTGCTGGATGAGATTTTTTTTTCTGCCCGTGGTTTACAGTACTGTTCTCAGCATGACAATTTACATTAAACAACGTTTATCAATAAACAAACCCAATGAATAATTGTTGCTATATTATAACATGGATAGACAACGATTGAAAGTGCGTCTCTGAGCTGTTGTGAAAGAAAAATCAGAATTATAAAACTCACCACTCTCTCTTTATAGGTGATCGATAGAAAAGGACAATAGGCCTAAAAAAACCTGTGATGGGCCTGATTCCATTTTTAAAACCAAATAATCAAGCTGTTGGAATACACTTCACATTACATGTAGCATAACTTGCATTTTCTCAGTGCTACGTATGGAATTAGACCCCGTTTACATCGCCGGCCCAATTTTAGGCCGGCCCGAGGCCGGCCTAATTGTGGTACCGGGTCCCACGAAATTGGGCGTTTACACCGACGAATCTAGGCCGGCCTAAATTTCCCTGAAAGTATTTTGACAGTTGATGATGTCATCAAATTGGCAACGATCTCTGGAAACTGCCACTGATTTGCCCATTTTTTCAAATCTTTTAAAATTCTTAACTTTTTTTTTTATTACTTGTCCGATTTTCTTCAAACTTTTTTTGTTCTACTCACCATTTTTTTTCTGTTTCTGTTAAATAATTATTCTTTTTGGGTAGACTCTTCTTTTAAAAAGACGAATATTAAGATCGCATTAACATTGCCAAATCAATGTCATAATTTTCTCACCCTTAAGACCACCGTTACAATTCCTTCAAAAACTTCCCCGTGTTAGGAATCATATACGAGATAAATGATCGGATAGTGCACGAACAAAAATGGCAATATGACGTCATACCCCGCCAGCGAAGAGTAGTTTGAAAATACATACCCTATATTTTCGGTGTGAGCGTGCGCAGAGCATGATACAGGGTATGCATTGTGTGACTACATCACACACATACAGCATTGCTCTATTCTTGGGGAGAGCATGCAAACACACAATGAGACACACAATGCATACCATGTATCACTCTCTAGCTCTGTGTATGCACACAACGAAACCCAAGGGTCTGTTCTAGCAGACTAAGCGAAGAGCGCAGGTTCGCTTTTGATACCGCAATTGGGCCAGCGAGCGTTTACACCAAAACTAGGCCGGCCCGAGGCCGGCCCGAGACAACCTCAAGAGGTGGTCCAAAAGTAGGCCGGCATTTGGTACCGCAATTGGGCCAGCGAGCGTTTACACCAAAAACTAGGCCGGCCTAAAAGTCGGTGTAAACGGGGTCTTAAACGTTTGGGGCGCTTCAGTACATTGAAATGAGCTATCACCTTAAAAAAATTATCTGCATTGATCCAAATATTTTCTTTGTCCTATTTGCATAATCAGCGCTGACACATGCTCTATATGCAAGGGGAAGTGCATTCAATCAGCTTTTGTCAATGAAATCATTTCCAAAGAAGATCTTGAAAATCTTGACAATAGCTTATCTCAAGTTATATGATTTCCGTTTAAAAGAGTCGTTCCCCAATGAAGCCAAAATAAAATTGCTCTTTCATAGAAAAAGGCAACGGTAAATGGTAGTGTATATTATAGATTACCTTACCGGTATTCCATAACCGTTCCGGACTATGCTCGAGGCGTATTTCCATATTAATACAAATAAAGCTTTTGTTTCCAGTGAATGGCTGAGACTATGCATGGTTGTTGTTGTTATACTGTTTGCCCTCACTTTTGTACAGCTGTTGTATTATTCACATTTCAATTTTGACCTCATGCATATTCTGGGATGGATGGCATCTGTGTAATATAGTAACCTTTTAAGAGGAACTTACTTCTGTATTCAGGATTTACTGAGATTCCCTGAAGATAGATCTGGTTGCCATGGAAATAGTCAGTAATTATGGAGAAAAGTACACATCCTACAAAAGAGTGTCCATTGACTTTAGCGTGACTTTCTGGTGGCCGGTGATCAGCTACTAAAATATACATCGATCTGTTTTCCCCAAAGCTGATTTTGTTGAGTTCTAGGTGAAAAACAATTGATAGCTAGGCTAGCAATGAGTCAACTGGTGTATTTTTTTCGAAATGCAGCTAATAGGCATTGTGAGCAGAAGGGCCAAAGGACTATATAGGACAAAGTAAAACAACTCCATTTTAAGCTTTTACAATAGCTTCATGATCATAAAAGACAAATCACAAGTGCGATTCTTGTCATGCTTGTTCAACATTTTTTTCTCCACAGAATGAAAAGGATGGAAGTGTCTTTTTTTATCCATCTAGCGAGCTATCGTCATGATCGTTAATGCTTGAATGAAGGTTGTTGACTTCGTTCCTTCTGCTCACAGCCGGACGGATTTATATATATATTTAAATGTATGCAATCTTCTCGCAAACATACACATAGCTACGTGATATTTCTCAAACCTGCGAATAACAATTGAACTACGATACAATATTTTTAGCTTTATTTGGCAAGCATCGGGAAAGCTTTAGCCCCCACCTTAAGCCCCGGTCACATATGGCCTCGGAAGCAACACGATTCAACACGACTCTTTTCGTGAAGCAGTTAACCCTGAATTAACAAAGAGTCGTGTCGAATCGTGTTGCTTCCGGGCCTCTATGTAACCGGGGCCTTCGATATCTTGCCCGAGGATAGCGGGACCGCGGCGAGAAAGACCCCAGTTGTTTTATAGCTAAGGGTTATACAGTTTTTGGAGTCACGATAAGTTGCCATGTTAGGGTTGCTATCTAAAAAATTGAGCTTGTCAAGGTGTATTTTTTAATATGCAGAATTATAAAGTCAAGAACATTTCCTTTCCGTATTGCTACAAAGCACTTTAATCTCATGTACAAATAACTGTATAGGATTGTTAAAAGACGAAATAAGAAAGGGGGATTTGCGAGTGTATACCCTATTGGAAATAATTTATAGCTGGCAGCAAAATTATTCAACCCCTCACATTTTATACATTATCAACACTATATAAATTTTGTTGGAAATTAAGAAACATTTTTACAGTTATCATAGAACCTATCACATTGTATATCAATAGAAAGGATACTTACCTTTGCTTTCCACCCATTATGTAATTGTGATCATCCATGCATGAAGGAATATGATCCATTATGTAAAATCATGTACATTTTCTTACCTTTGTGGGATTATTGAAGCGTACACTCTAAAAACAAACTAATTAAATTTGATTAGGAAAACAACACAAACGGGGACACCTGAAAATCTAATCAAAATGATTAGAAAAATCTAATCATTTTTTATGTGGAAATCTTATTATATTTACGAATAGGATATCTAATCAAAATGATTAGATTCAATTAAAAAAATTAATACAAGTCACATATGATCATAAATCCATTTCAGAATGATTAGTTTCTATTCATAATAATATCATAAGACGATCTAATAAAAAAAATGATTAGGTTGTTTTAGAGTGTAACTTGCAAACTACCGATGATCACAAATGATTTTGTATGTTTTCTGAAAGATATGACAATACCCTTTAATTTAATACACAATTCTAGTATTTGCAATGGTTTCTATTCATTTCATGAAGAAATTAAAAAAAATGATGAAAATACAATCCACTTACAAAAGTTAATGGGGCAACAAAAATGAAACAGTTTTTCTTTGAAAAATATCATAAAAATAGTATTTCCTACCAAATTATTTGAAATTAGACATCAAATTATGTAATATCATGTATTCTGAGAAAATGACTTATGAGCCTATATTCAAGGGCTGGGTCGCGAGTAACGCTCCAATAATCACCCAAATCCAAGAAAATGTACATAAGTTTGCAAAATATATCATATTTTTTCACGCACGAATGAGATCAATTAAATAGCATGTGGAAAACAAAGGTGATGTTTCCCTTTCATATGACATACAATTCACTTGGTTATATGATGAACACGATATAAACTATTTCCGTCCAATAAAGTGGGTCATAGATAATATATCCATGCGCAGTGTATTCAACTGTGCAGACACAACAATCACAAGCCAGTCCCGGATTGAATAGCATCACAAAGGACCATTGAATTGGCGTTTGACTTAATTTTAGGGAAATAGTTTATATCGTGTTGATCATGTCTAGTTATGAATATTTCATACATTCCAGCACAATTTGTAATGTTTTTTAATTCCCAGAATGTGAAAGGGGTTGGATAATTTTACTGCCAACTGTACATACCTTCTGGGGAAAGCATGACCCCGTCCCAATTATCATCTTCGCCGAGCTTTTTTTCCCGCAGGATGCCGTGTACCTCCCTGGTCTCTCCAGCTGTTGCTTCTCGTATCTCATATCTGGTCATTCCGGATGACTCGGGACATCTTCTCAAATGTGCTGACAGAGAGAGAGAGAGAGAGAGAGAGAGAGAGAGAGAGAGCGAATTTGAATATTTACGCCAGGAGAAGAAAAGAGAAAGAATACCGACCTTTCACGTCGTCATCCAAAAGAGGCGACTGGGGACCGAACCCACAGCCAACCCAAGTCAATTTGTAACTGTCCCACGCAGCTTGATAACAGGCACACGCCACAATGCCCAGTCAAAACTTTACATGCTGGGATCAAGCTGGGATGTAAATTTTGTGCATAATTTCGTTTCGATTATTTTCAATTCATGCATGATGACAATATTTTTCTGCGACTAATAGTGTATCAAAAGTTTTATGACTTCAAATAATCCAACTTGACGAACACATCAGCAAGAGCACAAATGTACTGTCAAATATTTACAACAAAGGCTAGGTCTAGCTGGGCCAGAATTATTTTGCTGTGACCAATAGTAAATCGGACAACAAATTAAAAAAAGTTATGATTCTTGTGCAAATTCGCAAAATCTACTCACTTATTATGAGATATGTCATGCACTTCTCGCCTGATATATTGTTATAACCTACTGTTTTTTTTAAGAATCTGTTTCAATCCAGGAATACATAAATGATAATAAAATGTACTTGTAATTATTTACGAGAAAAGTTAACATTCTTTGTGTTAAAGGTTTGAAAAAGATGGGGTTTAAAACAGCAAGATATAACAAACTACTTTCATGGAAACATGTCCTATATGCTTATAAGCCAGGCTGACAATTGCACGACTCTTCCATTTTGGGACACGAATTGAGGGGCTTTTGCACTTTTCATGACTAGTTCACGCACAGTTCACGACAGGTTCACGACGGGTTCACGAGTATTTCACGAATGCATGTCCATCAATATCCAAGTTGACACGAACTGACACGACGAGTTTACGCTTAGCTTACATCGGCACTAGATATAGATGACTGGGGGCTATTTCTGGCACTTCGTGACAGCCGTGGCATGGTGCAAACTGTCCGACTGGCAAGCATCCTCCCGCATCGTTCCGATGTGTTCACGAACAGTTTGCGCATAGTTCACAACCCGTGACCACAATTTTGAACGTTTTAAAATTCTCATCCCCAACAGGGCACGCAGTCACGACGACTTTACGCACACTTTCGTTTGCGCACTGGCACTAGAGTCATGCCAATGTGTGCGACTGTCAGTCTAGCATTATTCATCTAACATGCATTTCAGCAGTGGTATGGTTTTGCACTTATTTGCTATATCGGCAAAAGACACCCTGAACATTTACATGTCACAAAACATGTAATTTCTTGAACTCTAAATAATAATGGCGCATATGGTTATTTCTTAGCTTGTTTCACTTGCGTGCATGACAATCAGGTGATCATATATATAGAATAATGTATCCATATACACTTTCATTTTGCAAATTTGCTCTTTTTAGATAGAAGGTCGATAAACTTCCTACGGTGCATTGGAGAACTATAATACACCCATGCATTTTTTGTCACCAGAATTAGAATTTTGATTTTGATTTTAGTTCAATAAACTGTCATTGATCCCTTTGACTGACCTTTTTAGAAACAGTTTATTACCTTTTATCACAAAAATAAACAATGCACGAGGCGTGCACGGGGACAGATATTATGGATGTATTTGATCATAGTAGTTCGCTTGAATTGCTGAAACATGTTTAATTAATATGCACAGCACTGACTCTCTTATCATTGACTTTTGACCTTCATTCCTGAAACCACAATTCCCATGTCCGGTAAATAGCGATTCGATTGATTATCATATAGGAATTTTTGGGGTCAAACCATAAATTGATGACTGGACTATTATAGCCCTCGATTGAATTGCTATAGGCATGTTTGGGCAAATCCGGTCATGCTGAGTGCGTTTTGGCCGACTGGCTCCTCTGTGTTTTTAGCATGCGTCGGCCCAGCGTTTTTCTTTCATTAAAACGTTCCTTGAACGTACAAAGATGTGTTCCACGAACGCTCCTTAAGCACAAGCCGAACGCTGGGCCGACGCAGGCTAAAAACGCAAAGGTATGAGTCTGTCTTTAAACCTGACGCGATATGGAATAAACGCGAACTTTCCGGTCTTTCCTGTTATACAGGATGGCACAAAAATAATAATATGGTGCCTGAGATTGTTTTACCTTACTGTTATAAAGTTAATTTGGTAACAAGGACGAAATAATATTTCATTATCTAATTATCTATGCATGAAAATCATGCGATGTAAAATGGTAGAGAAGAGGAACATTGTTTCTGAGGTTGACTTTTTGTTTTGATCGCAATTTAGCCGATGACTTTTCTTTGATTGGGTGGAGCCGTCGTCAAGTGGGGCTCCAAATCAAGGAGTTGTTTTGGCTCCCGTGTTCGTCACGCCCTTTATACACGTGCGCTTTTGAATGAAAATTTATTCAATGTTTCACTGTCAGATAATGATCTATTCGTTCATTATTATCTATTTTATATATATAGTTTGGGATTGAAAGACTGCAAAGTATTCCCAATATAGACAAGTAAAAGAAAAATAATTGCTTGTAATCGTTTTTGATCGATGAACGCTATTCAGTTTCGAAATTTACTTCTCTGGCAGAATATTTAAGAGAATTCCTGTAAACCAATTAAACAAATATCAGTGGCACATCTTCATATTTTAATGCAGATTTCGCGCATTTTCCGATGACAATTCGGAATCGAGATTCCTAGTATTTCTAAACTGATTAGTATCGCCCTACACAATGAACAAAACAATACGGTACTGTGGTTCGAGACTGTATAACATGCCATGCATGATTCGTATATAACTGTATAACGTCAGTTTTGCTGCAATAGCCGCTATGTAAAACAAAGTAATAACTTATGATAAAGCTATGAAATACATACATCCATGCAATCTTCTCTGATTCGAAACGAATGTATGCTGTCGACCAAGTCGTCCAATAACCAAGCGTAGCATCCTGATCGGTTATAATAAGTCTCTTATCCAGATATGCTTATGATAAGTCAATGTGTTAAAGGTATTTTCATTTCGTTGTATGCACAGAGCGCCATCATAGAATCAAACAGGAATTTGATTAGACCCCGGTCACATAGGACCCCGGAAGCAACACGACTCTTTGTAAATTCACAGTCGATTGTCTCCGAACAAAGAGTCGCGTTGAATCGTTTTGCTTCCGGGGCCCTATGCGACCAGGGCCTTGCTGTTTTAAGTTCCCAGTCGAGGAAAAACCCTATACATGTTCAAGCGTAATAGCTGATCCAAGGGCGGGTTGAATTGTGGTCAATAGATGGTCAGCCAAACATCGAGTACGTACAATACAGCTTGAATAGAGCTCGCCACTCTATGAACTCTAGAGCCCCAGTCCATCTTAAACAAATCAGTTAATCTTAGCATGATCTTAGTATTCTATGTTTTTAATCAGTTTAATAAGTAGAGGTATCTTTTCACTTTCATTTTAATTTTTTCTTGCAAAATATTTAAATTATCAATATATGTAATTGTGAATTTTATTCGTACCTTCTTTGGATATTTTATTTTACATTATTTTATTTGCTTTTAACTTTTCATGTTAATACTTTCTGTTTTGTACTATCAGGACATTGAAGCAAAACATCAGATTTGCTGATTTTTGTGCCTGTATCAAATATTCAAATAAATAAATTAATAAATCAGTGAATAAATTACGAATTTGCATCGCGAACCATTGCGATTTAAAATCGTAGATACTCGTAACGTATTAGCGAACGATTCGCTATGACTGCCGTTAGCGTTCACAATGCTTTGTATCGGATTGTTCATATTCATAATTGCCATAAGGCGAATCATTACTATTTTAATTTCGAACAATTACAAATTGATATTCGTTAATATTCTTCAATAGCTGTTTCGAAAACGTACCAAGTAACTATCAAGTTCTGCGAGGGTTTGGGACTTTGAACCCGTTCAAAAGGGAGGGCAGCCTCCCCTCGCAAAAGTTCGCAAAGCAGGTCGCTAAATGTTGCAAAGATTTTGCGATGTGTCGCATTTTCATCGTAAATAAAATCGTACATATACATTGCATAATCTCGTAACACATTCGTAAACTCTTCAAATAAACTCTCAAAATTATATTGTTTTAATTAATCAATTTATGGATCATTGCGTTTTATATTTCGTAAATATTCGCAATCATAATCACGGGCATTCACATCTGGTAAATGTTGTATAATGTTGGAAGCGTTTCGTCAAATATCGTAAATTGTTTCAACGACCTCGCATATAAAATCGTACGTGCATCGCATATTACTGCCTCACCTTCTTAAACTCTTTGCAAGTGATTACAAATGTTCGCAACATTTTCGGTGTACTCGCTTCAAAACTTGTAAAATCATTGTGACTTCATAAATCGTATACAGTCGTATAATAAAATTCGCCTAAGTTGAACCTTTGAATTACCTTTCGGGATGATGAGCCTTTGGAATAACAAAAGCTCATTAACTTTTCAATCCATCATTTAATTCAAATGTATATACAGTGCATATAATGCTACGTTTAATGAATCTTTCTTTTATTGCAGCTTGGTTTGGGAAGAGCGGGTGTGTTCGACAATGGGAGGTTTTAGGATAATGTTAAAGCGCATAAGCACATAGTTATTAGTCAACAACTGACATTAAACAAAAGCTAAAGTTCTAAATTTAGATGGAGCACAGCAGGATATCATGCATGGCCATTTATGGCTTTTGTTTTTACTTATCAAAACAATTATGGGAAATAAATGCCGTTCACGGGATATTATTTTCGTTTTCCAGTTTGCTTTGATCAAATGTTTTGTTTGAAACAAGGTTAATGACAGGAGCCCACATTTCGCATAGTTCGCCCTCTTTTGACGGCTGAGTTCGCCTTGTGTATAAGCATCAATAGCATTATTATTATGATGACCGTTACTATATATCATTATAATTACTGTCATCAAAAAAAATTCTGACATTATCATCATGATTATCACTACCTCAACTATTTAAGGGGGAAATAAACATCATTAGTACGTTACAAAAACAGATCAACACATTTTGTATACTACAGCAGTCAGTATTCCATTTTCTATATATGTTTGATTTTTCTATATGACCCAAAGAATTGTTAAAGTTGAAATTCTTATGGATATGTCATTCCGTCATAGAGCCTAGTAAATCTCTTTAATGGGCAAAGTCACCCCGAATGGGGGGGGGGGGGG
>BQKZ01003744.1:44044-57433 GCA_036244855.1 Temnopleurus reevesii
GGGGGGGGGGGGGGGAAGGGGAGGAAGATTTAACTTGTGAAGAAAAAAATGCATTTAAAAAAATTGTATAGATACCCTACACCTGTCCGTGTATTGTTTGTAAAGCGTCTAGAAGCATTGCATTATGTACAATACAAATATTACTGTTATCATTATCATCACATGTTTTCATATACAGGTTGCCATCATCCCTAATCTTTGAATGAATACGCATTAAAGCGCCGGTCAAGTGCTAAATTTCAATCAAAACGAGTGAAAATATACTTTTTAAACAAGTATTTCAGAGTTTTTAAAGAAAAGTACACGGATTCTTTATTATGCATTAGACACATTATGCATTTCGATCGTTAGTATTACAAAGTAATACACAGTAAGAAGTCGAGACAAGAAACGTCGATTTAAAGGACCTTTCGAAAGTTTCATTCTAACGGGACGCTGTATTCACTCAGGTTTTTATTGGGAAATGATTTACGCCGAGTTCTTGGTCACAAATAGGAATTATTTTCTTTACAATTTTAAACAAAAATCGAGGCTGGTAATTATCATAATTGGCGAAATAAGATTAATAATATTTTCCAATTATCTTTAATCTCTATTCAAGAAAACACCATTCATCCTTTGTAATATATACGGTAGCCGAGTTTGGTCTGCATGACGACATTCAATGGTACCAAGAGGTACAGATGAGCAGACAATGAAATGATTTCGACTGCCATTCACGCAATAAACTTTGTTCATTGTGGTCAAAAAAGTGTGTGCGGATATAACTAACTCATTGTTACTAATCATTCAAGGGCTATCTTAAATAATAGTTTTCATTGATTATCATGATTATCTGCAGGGTTCTTCAGTTCCACTCAAATGACCGTCTTTTATGATGATGATAATAATAATGAAGAAGATGATGGTGGTGTAGGTACTGATGGTGAGGGCGATGTGGATGATGATATTAAGGAGGATGGAGATGATTATGATGATGGTAGTGGTGGTGATGATGGTGATGATGTTGATGGTAATGATGAAGATGATGATCATGATGAGGATAACGATGATGATAATGATGATGCTGTTGTTGTTGTTGATTATAATGAAGACGACGACGACTACAACGACGACGACGATGCTGATGATGATGATGATGGTGACTGTGGTGGTGATGATGATAGTAACAATGCTATTAACGGTGATAATAGCGGTGGGGTAATCATTCTCTTTAATCAAAGAAAATTAGTGATACTTGCTACGTGGATTGTTAGAATGCTAATATTTTTTTTTAGAAACCCTGAACAAACGAGTTGGCAGTACACAAACATAACCCCGCCATTCACAAACGTACAGTTCCATAACAATAAAAATGAAAATTGAATACCATTTTCGAACACGCTTGGTTGCACTTGGCAAATAATACAATGGTGATTTGCAAATTCACGAACGTTCCCGTTTTATAGCACAACCACCACCTGTAAACAGTGCAACGACGATAAAATGGCGCCTGTGTGTTCAGCACAGTCGTTATGGAACTATATTTTCTCTACGAGTGTTCTTATCTGTATGCTTGTCAATGGTAAGTCTATATTAGGAAAGACATTATGTAATGCAACATAGAATCTATTTAGATGGGTGAATGTTCGGGAATGAATTGTGTGATGAATTTCTTAAAAGTGAAGAATGAGGAAGTGATAATAATAGGGATTTTAACAGATATATGTAACCTTATAAAACATGCATCAGTAGCAAATTATTGGCCATCCATTTAAAAGGATAGGTATATATATACAGCTCGGGAAAAAATTATTAGACCAAGCTCTTTTCCATAAGGATTTCCTTGTTGTGAAAGTCATATTGCTCAATGTTGTAACTTTTCTAATCATATTAATTGTTACTTACATCAATGAAACACATATCAAGACAAGTTTACCTTCATATTCTGTGTGTTTTTATTTCCTTCTTTTACATAAATGACACAAAATATAATAATGTATTAACATATTTCTTAGTAATAACATAAATGATATACTCAACAAAAATAAATTCAGTTCAATAGGACATGGTAAAAATACATTTCTTGTAAAATAATGTGGCTCAACCTGCTATCAAATGATACAAACTTTCTCCTATTCTAAATATTATGTGTTTCTCGTGGGCTTGCACTTGGGTTTTTGTGGTATTTTTATTCAGCCAGTCAGTATTTAGTAGCATACCCTTTGTTCTTAATAGTGGCAGCCATTCGCCTTGGCATACTCTCTATGAGATGCTGACATTTCTCCATTGTCACTTCAGCCCATTCTTGCTTTAAGAAATGAAAGAGTTCCTTCTTGTTGGCTGGCTTGTGCTCACGCATCTTTTCTTTGATGTTGTTCCAGAGATTCTCAATTGGATTGAGATCGGGTGACTGCGCTGGCCAGGACATGGTGCGGATGTTCATCTTCTCCATCCATGTTGTGACAGACTTGGCAGTGTGACAAGGAGCATTGTCTTGCTGGAAAATCCAGTCGTTGTTGTCTGGATACAGTTTCTTAGCAGATGGGAGAAGGTCCTCCTCAAGAACCTCTTTGTAGGTCTTCTGATTCATGCGTCCTTCACACAGTCGAATCCGTCCAGTGCCAGCCATGCTGAAACAGCCCCATATCATTACAGATCCTCCGCCATGTTTGACTGTTGGAGCAAGACATTCAGGTTTGTAGGCCTCTCCTGGTTTTCTCCAGACCATCAAACGACCCGGAGTTGGTAGTAACTGGAAGTTCGACTCATCGCTGAAGATGACTTTAGCCCAGTCTTCAGCCTTCCAGTCTTTGTGCATCCTTGCAAACTCCAGTCTCTTATTCCTCTGTCTCTCGTTGATGAAGGGCTTCTTTTTCGCTCGGTAGGACTTTATCCCAGCTTCTCTAAGCCTGTTGCGAATTGTCCGAGAGGAGCAAACAAGGTTTGATGTCGATTCCCAGTCCTTCTGCAGGTCACTAGACGTGAATCGTCGATTTTGTAGACAGGAGCGGATAAGACTTCGATCGTCTCGCTTGGAGGACAGACGTTTCCTTCCCCTTCCAGGCTGCAATTTGGTAGTTCCAAACCGTTTGTGTTTCTGTTTGATGTAATGCACCGCAGTTTTAGAAACACTGAGCTTTGTGGCAACTTCTCTCTCCGTGAAACCCTCCTTTAGCAGAACGAGGATGGAGGCCTTCTTTCCTTCATCAAGTTCTTTTGATTTGGGCATGTTTTCTACTTCTTGGCTACTTGCATAAAAATTATAGGATCATATGCAATTCTCACTTCTGAATGAAAACCTGGTTTGTGAATACTATAAGCTTTGCTTGAAGAATTAAAAACATCTAAGAATAAATGCCATTGAGTACTGAACATTAAGCTAAAATAGCAGGTCGGTCACTGCTACAAAAGAATGCACAAATTTAATGCTTCTGTATAATTTAATTCATGTAATTTGTAAAACAAAAAGCAGGAGGAATTCGGTTGGCATCCTAATCACCTGATTTTAACCCAACTGAGAATCTTTGAAATGTATTCAAAGACAGGATGCAGGAACACAAGCCAGCCATTAAGAGAGAAGTTCAACCCTTTCAATTCTTAAAGCAAGAATTGGTAGTAATGCCAATGGGGGAAATGCCACTTCTACTGGAGAGCATGCCAAGGCAAATTGGCTGCCACTATTAAGAACAAAGGGTATGCCATTAATATTGATGGAAAATAAGACAATAAGCTGATTCTAGGTCCGGTAGAAACACAAAATATTGAAAATAGGGGGAAACCTGAATTGTTAGCCAAATGCAGATTTAAGGAACAGATACTGTTGCTAGTGATTATCATTTGCAAAGCTTAAAAACATAAATAAAGCTCACTGATAATTATATTTATGTGGAAGAAGGAAAGAAAAACACCGAATAGGAAGGTAAACTTGTCTTGATATGTGTTTCATTGATGTAAGTAACAATTAATATGATTAGAAAAGTTACATGAGCAATTTAACTTTCACAACAAGGAAATCCTTATGGAAAAGAGCTTGGTCTAATAATTTTTTCCCGAGCTGTATTTGGTTGGTTCCTATCTCCATAAAGAGGGTCATTACTCATTAGACCAAATTTCAGTGTTTCCACTTTAATATCGTTTCTGCATCATGTTATTATTTTCATTTATATTTGTTTTTATTCATTAGACCTCGATGACACTAACCAATATTTTGTTCGTATCTATACAAATATAATAATGATAGTAATACTAATGATAATAATGATAACAATAATAATAATAACAGTAATAATGGTAATAATAGGTTCATTTATATATCGCAATCACTATATGTATATACTCTACTGCGCTTGATACGACGTACCATTATTACCCTGGCTAAAACTGCCGAGCAAGCCAGTTAGGCGCTTAAGCATTCCTAGAAATAAATTCCTGCCAGGTACCCAGTTTTCACCTGGGTTGAGAGCAACACAATGTGGATGAATTTCTTGCTGAAGGAAATTAACGCCACAGTGGGACTCGAACCGCAAACCTCTCCATGAAAGATGAGAGTCAGAACCACTACACCACGATTCTTCCACACACACACTACGATATCCTCGTATTAAACAAAGCATACAGCTAAGTAAAAAGAAATTAAGCAATGATTTGGGGGAAAAAATAAAGAAAGAATACGTCAACTAGAATATCGAGTTGGTCTCAAATATAGACGCATTTATATTGTTTCATTTCGGTGATCAAACGAATGTTATATAGTAAAATTAAATGCTGTACCAACCAAATGCGTTACATTCTTTCTTGATATTTGGTTATTTGTTGTGTATGGATGTGTGCGTGAGTGTATGTTTATGTGTGTGTGTGATTGTGTGCTTGTGTTTGTGTGTTAATTATGCCCTCGTCATAGGAAAAGTTGTTGACGAGAGCTTTTAAAAACAAATCGACGATCCATGTCGAATGAGTCAGAAAGCACACACTTTTGTAAACAGAATATTATGTTTACTGTCTTGTAAATATGAGATGAGTAATGCAGACACTCTTTACTTAGTATTTGTTTGTAAAAGCAAAAAGTTTAAAAAGACGTCTACGACGCTGTGAAAGTGGGATAACAATTCATATCCTTGAAAGCACTGTTTGCATTACGTATGAGCATGAATCTGCGTTTGGACGTAAGTGCGTGTCTGTGTGTTGGGATAAGTGTGTAAGTGTGTGTGTGTGTGTGTGTATGTGTGTGTTTGTAATGATGTGTAAGCTTTCAGCCATTTCGAATTCTTTTTTAGGGGAAGGGCAAAATAGATATGTGCATTTGTTACATCGTCCGTATTTTCACGAAGTGACGGGAGCCAGGGGGTATTGTTACACAAAATGAGTTATAAATCCATTAAAACGTGTCCTCATATAGAAGTATCACGTTGTTCGATAAAATGCCCGTTGAATTGGCGCTATGTTGGTACTTATTTGTCTTCATGCAACAATGCTCTTTGACTCCCCTCACCTCGTCAAAACACGGACGACATGATATAGTAATACAAGAAAGAGTAACAGCTTGATGCCTAAGTAAAGGAGAAGATGCTAAACAATCCAAACCCCTCTCCCATCAGTTCTAGGACAACTCAACGGTGAGAAGGAATGGGACATACGTCTCTCAGGCTCCAGGATCCCTACAGAGGGTCGAGTGGAGGTGTTCCTTGACGGAGAATGGGGGACCATCATGGACATCAACACCGGGACATGGGGGCAGAATGAGGCCCTAGTGGTCTGCAAGCAGTTGGGCATCTTATACGATAACGTCGCTGTTCTTGAGCCAGGTTACTACGGCCGAGGGGCGGGGCTCGTTCACCTGATCGATGTCAGATGCCAGGAGGATGTGACCTCTTTAAAAGATTGTGCCTACTTTCGAGGAAGCGGGCAGGGGCTTTCGCACGACTATGACGCGGCAGTAGCATGCAGTGAGTGGAACAAGATTGAAAAATTGTATGACCGGTTGAACCCTACGTATATAGGATTTACAGGTGTTCTCCGAAAGTTCGAAATTGTACCTAATGGGGCACAACTTTGTACCCAAGCATGGAATACGATTTTGTACCCCTAGGATATAATGTTGTCCCCCTTGGGTCCACTTTGTACCTGAGGTGATCAGCATTTGTACCCTAAGGGTACAAAATCATTCCTCTTGATGGTGGTACAGCAATGAACTTATTGGGTACAGTTTGCGGGATAGTAAACGTTTTCGGTGTTATACCCTCCCATGCCACAAGTATTGCAACATAGCAAAATTACGTTCGTTTTCCATTGATTCACATGTCGTATTTTTTCTTATTTTTCTTGAAATGTAAAAAGGATCACAAATATCTATTTTTTAAATTAAAGTGTCATACACGGTTTGTAAATTATGTAGGGTTAAACAATTTTTAATTGAGTTATGCCTTAGATACCAAAGACCAAAGACGACAAAGGTAGAACATTGCAATGTCTCGACTTGCAGATTAGTCAACGGCTTCTCGCAAAATTATTTTCCCTTTCTTTAGATTTAACGTAATCCATGATTTGTTGAATACTTCTGCTAACAAAAGTGTCAAAATCTATACCCCATATCATGCAAATTAAATAGACAACATTAGTAGAAGATGTCATTCTAAGCTCCTTCAGGGCATGTTTTCTTTTTATAATTTCATGGCTCATTGTGTATTGGCCATTAGGTATTGAGAATGAGCAATATAATTCTAAAAAGTTATCGTTCTTGAGTACAGAAACTTATATATATTTTATAAAATTTTTCTTCATATGGCCAGTGCATACAATTGATTTATACGTGTGTCCTGAAGGAATTAAAAGTGGGTCTAGGTATATGGCATGGTAGGGTACCGATAACAACCCTTGGTACCTGTATATCTTTGTACCCTAATTTATTTCAAATTGTTCTTCATGGGCGGAATATATCATTTTTGGGACCAGAATATTCACTCTTACCTCCAATAACTAAGCCCCTCCCCCCCAAAAAAAAACCCTGTCCTTCTGTAAAGATATGAATTTGTTTGTGACTTTGCTAAATAAAGCAAATGGACGTCTATTTTGAGAGGGATCGATTTGTTGTAAAGATTTACCCTTGGTAGTTGGAAGGACTTCTGAGAGTGAAAATTTAATTATGATACATTGTAGTAAATGATTTGCAGTGCATGCTCAAGTCATGTTGAACAACTTATTGCTTAAACCTCTCAATTCGATGATCTTTGATTTTTATAATGAGTGGTAAAACTTTTCTTGTGACAGGCCTATGAGAATAAAGTACAAATTACCAAGTACTATAGTCTATCTAAAAGTGATCATTCGCCTAGAAGAACTTAATAAATCATTTTGATTCAGGGGGATTTTCCAATTTTCCTGCGAATTTCTCTCTATAAGGATAGCCAGTTAGTAGTTACATATGACTTTTACTAATAATTGATAATGTTTTTTTTTTTACAACATTACCTAATTATGTGATGCATAGGGTTAAAATAAAACCTCTCATACCTGGTAACATATAGCTTATTTTGATAATTCTGTTTCAGGAGCGGAAATACGCCTTGAAGGTAGCCAGGGAAGTGACAGTCTGAACGGGGTCATTCAACAATATGAAAGCTTTACGAATATTTGGCTTCCTGTGTGCTCCTACAAATGGACAGATGCAAACTCACGGGTACAGTGTGTTGCTGTATAATAGGAAATAGTGGGGTTTCGAAATTGGGTAACGGAAGCTTATGTTGACAGTAGGAAACGAATGCGCATCTGATGTGCGCAACAATTGATGCGCACGTCAGTTGCGTACTTGTCATTTGTTGCGCACATAAGATGTGCTCTCGTTTTCTATCGTCCACATGACAACCCTCCGTCCACCAATTTGGAAACCCCACTAAAGCCCCGGGCACACCAAACACGACACGGCGTTACGGAACGGTATTTACGCAGTCTCTTGGTTGTCATTGGCCAACGCGTTCCTCCGCGCAAAGGATGTTCAACAATTGGCCAATCACAGGCATGACAGGGGAGATATCGCGTAAAAACCATGCCGTGATAGTGTGCCGTGTTTGATGTGCCCTGGCCTTAATAGTGGGCTTCCAAAATTGGTGGCCGGAAGTTTGTAGGTAGTAGAAAATGAATGCGCAAATCAGATGCGCACGCGTTTTCTACCGTCCACAAACCTCCGCCCAGGGCAAATCCGATGTAAGAGAATGTGCAGAGACGACTGCTATTAGAACAGAGATTCTTCAACTGGACTACGAAGCTAAATGTACTTGGTTTATTTGGGGATACTATGACAGAAAGGGTCTGAAGAAATAATTTTTATTAAGACCTATAAGACGTATTAAGCATATAATTACCCCAAACTGAGTTGGGGCAAAAGGTTGAAAAGAGGTCCTGAACTGCCCCCCTATGATCAGATTTGCATTCGCTTGTTCAATGCTATTTGGTATAACTTGAATAAAATAATTGCAAATCTTTACCGTCTCATTATTCGCATCCGAATCCTTGAGCTCTTATTATATTTTCATTGTTTGACTTGCTGCTATCTAATTTATCTCCAATTTTCTCGTAACTAGTTATAATTTCCAAATAATACGTTGATTAAATAATACAAACACGTACTGCTGAACAATCAGCTTAAAAGAAGAGTCTACCAAGAAATAATGATCTTTTTTAACAGAAGCAGAAAAAAATTGGTAAGTAAAAAAAAAAAAAAAAAAAAAAAGTTTGAAGAAAATCGAACAAGTAATAAAACAGTTATAAATTTTAAAGATTTGAAAAAATGGGCAAATCAGTGGAAATTTCCAGAGGTGTTGCCAATTTGATGACATCATGGGTGCACAACTAACCAAAGTTTTAATTATAAATATGGTGCAAAATTTATTATTTTTACACAAAGTTGCAAGGTTTGTATGAATGTAAACATGCAAATAGTGGATCTACATATCTATCATACATATATCCTAGGTTAAAGTTTTGAGCAAATCATGTTTTTTGGGAAAAAAGTAACATTTATAGCATTGATATGAATTAAATAGATGGTCAGTTGTGCACCTGTGACGTCATCAGTTGCCAATTTGTCTAAATATTCAAACATTCATAACTCCCTTATTAGTTTTCCGATTTTCCTCAAACTTTTTTTGTTCTGTTCATCTATTTTTTCTTCTCCTGTTAAAAAATATAATTTTGGGGTAGACTCTTCTTTTAATCTTAAAATTAGTAAGCTATAAGAGAACTTGCAAATGATATAATAGGAATACATCAATCATTCTTCATTACTTTTAAAGTTTAGAGGATATGGATTGCATAATGAATATCTCCTTTAATTCATGCATTTGTTATTTTTTCTTTACTTTTCATTGAATTGTAGAACATCAAAGAGCCCTGATAAGTGAGATACAGGCAAACCTTTTTTGCGTTGTGTGAAGTAAATTTCAATTCCTAATTGCTTCTGATCTTACAGGTTGCATGCTACCAGCTAGGGTACTCAATAGGCCGTTCAGTAAATCTGATAAGCCGCGATACCTACACGTCTTTCTATCAATGGGACTACGAATGTAATGGGCAGGAGAGAAAATTGGAGTACTGCTCTCAACGACCGAACAATATAAGCAACTGCCAGGATCATATCTACTTTCTGACGTGTACAGGATCTGCGGTTTCGACGGATTCTACACCCTCTGGCAACACCCATGGTGAGAAGGGTGATGATGATGATGATGATGATGATGATGGTGATGATGATGATGATGATGGTGATGGTGATGGTGATGGTGATGATGATGATGATGGTAATGGTGAAAATATTGGAAAAATGTTGAAGATTGATGTTGACGGCGATGATGATGAATACGATGATGTTATAGTCCTATAGTGATAGTTGGGATGATGATGATGATGATGATGATGATGATGATGATGATGATGATGACGATGTATGATGATGAACATTGTGAATAACACTAAAGATTGTAAAAGTGGTGGTGCTGATTGAAGATGATGATTATGATGCTTATGATGGTGCCGATGATGGTGACGATGCTGGTGACGATGATTATGATGGTGATGACGATTATGATGGTGATGATGATGGTGGTGATGATGATGATAATGATGCTGATGATGATGGGGGGGGGGGGGATGGCAGTACTGGGTGGTGATGTAATACAATGTGCAAATGTCACAATCGCATCATCATAAAAGCTAGTCCTACTTCATTAACAATACAAAGTAATATTCTAATAACACTATACGTAATATTCTAGATAACATTTTCTCCTGTAGACGAAGCTACAACCATTTCTCTTTATCCCTTTGTCATTGCAGATGACTCAACTTTCATGTTATCGACAATCTCCGGCTCCCTAGTCTTCCTCGTGATCGTCATCGCGGTCCTCCTTGCCTTCCTAATTAGAATCAAGAAGAGAGGTACCCAACATCGTCGATGGCTCACCCTCGCTGAAGGCCAACAGTACGAACCACGAGAGAGGGATAGGAGGATGAGGGCTGTGAGAACCCGCCGTGGTCGTCCAAGACGATCGCCGCCAAACGTCTACTCCATCAGTAACGGCCAGCGAGGGAACGACGACAATTTGCCGTCCTATTCACGACTCGAAGAAGACACCCCTCCACCCTACTCGCAGATGCCCGTTCCTCGGATCGAGATCCCAATAGTCGGGAGGGATGAGCGTTATGAATCGCGCCCGCCGCGGTATACAGAAACAGACGCGATCGAGTACTTTCAAGAACTGGACGTGGGCGCGCTGCAGTCGCAGTATGAGAACGCCGCGGCTGAGCCGTCACAACCGCAACCAAGCGGCTCCCGTTGCCCGCCATACTCCCCGCCGGAGTACACTTCTGCAGTTGATTCCTCCGCGGTTGACCCACCCCAAGAGCTAATTCGTCACGATCATGATGAGGCTGATGTAGATAACATTTCAGAAGCGGGTTCCATAACTTCTGATGATGAAAGGGATGACATATCCTTATCTGGTTGCCGCAATTCGATATCAGTTATTCCTAAAGACACGGTTAATATAAACGCTACAACGACGTCTGTAGAAGCTTAGGAGGCAGAAGAAGCTTTAGAGTAGTTATTTCACAGAAATAAAGAACTTGTGCCTTTACTATGTTTTCAAGTGACTGATGAGCTCGTGACTGAGCGAGTGAAAGTTTAGTAAAACCTGCATCAACGCTAATGCTTTTTACCCTCTTCGAAAATAGTCGAAAATAGAGGAGTTTCGAAATTGGTGGACGGAGGCCTGTGGAAGGTAGAGAATTGCGTAATTGGTCTGCGCATCTTGAAATGCGCAATTCAGATGCGCACTCGTTTTCGATCATCCGCACGCCGGCCGACTACCAATTTCGAAAACCCATTTATCATGAGCGATCACGAAACATCACTCCAAAATTAGTATAGATATTAAAATTCACTCTGGTTTCGCTTAAATCTCATTCCTCTAAATCTCTTGTGATTTCGAGTGAGCATTTTCATTCATTCTTTCGAGAGTATAATTCATTAATCGAAATAATTTCCTGCAAAAGACGACACAATTCATTTGGACTACGAAATCGTCTAACGTGTCCATTGATATTTACATGCAATGTATTCAAATTGTTTGACAGCTATATACAATTATTCAGTATTAAAATGTCTTTTACATAATTATTGCAATTAAGGTCATGGCTTGTATTCATGCAAACGTATATAGAAGATACAATGTAAAAACAGGGTATTGGATCATCTAAACCTTTGTATTTCTGGATCAAAATAACACATGTCAGTACTATCGCCTTTTATATTGAGAAACTGTTCAAAGGAAGTATATTGTGTAGATCATGTTCTGAATGAATTTAACATGATTGTATGTATTCTTTTGGGAAAAGAGGAGAAATGTTTATTTTAAATAAGTTGTTTTGTTTTTTGTACATTTCGTAATTATTTGAATATTCTCCAGCCATGTATGTGTCTTACAAATTTAATCAAATTTCACTATAAATGTTGTAAAAGGAAAGTGTATTATATGCAAGGCAGTACTAAGACGAAGTGACGGTAATGATATCAATACGCCTATGGTATAGACAAATTTATGGTGGTGTTGCATGAAAAATAAAGAAACCCCTATATATAGAAGTAATTAAATGAAATCTTATTCAAATGCACGTTCAATAGAAGAACTTTTCTTTTAATAAATGTAAATAATGGTGGTGGTTTTGTGCAACACTACAATTCAACGCCTGCCACTTCGAGAAAATACGGATTTATATTTTGATATTTAATTGACAATTATATTGATCGTTTTTTCTATAATTTGTGCAAGGTAAAATGGATAAAAAAGCAGCTATTAACTTCTCAAATATTCAAATAACATTCGATTCATCGTTTTATGTTACCTGTTAGATCAGTTGTAGTTAATGAAAATCTGCGTCTCGTTTGATTTTCAATTTCATCACATTTCATACAGATATCAAACATATCCCAAATGGAGATTCGCGGGAGATGGAGGGCCGAACAGGTCAGGCATCACAGTCACATTACGAAAAAAACACTTTAAGATGCATGTGGCAATAAACTGAGACGAGAAAATTTAGATGTAACAGAGATAAAGAGAATCAGGGAGAGAGGAGATTAGCTAAGAGAAAAAGAGAGATGGAGAGAGAGTGGGGCAGGAGCTAGTTTCGATTTTCGAGAGGGGCGACTCGTGAATTTTTGTTTAAAAAAGTGTCCATGACGTGTTAACAAGTTGGTAAAGACCCCCCCCCCAAGAAAATTAGATAAAAAAAGATGAAACTAAAAAAAAAAGAAACATAGTAAACATGGATAAACCAACGTTTAACATCACATTTAACATTTTCCCAACACTACATGACTCTTTGACCAGTCTTACGATTTTGGGAACAACTTAAAACGCTCTCATCCGTCGTCTCACGGCTAGGCACTTTATCAACCACCTCGCCGTGAGACGACGTATTACAGCAGCATCTTTCAGTATTTGCAAAATTGATCTTTAGGATACAGCACCCTTTATATTTATGCATTATCTGCTTGTTATAATAAGACTTGGAAGATAGCTTGATCTGAGACTTTTTTATTCCACAATGGGTGACTTCAAGTACGGTGTTGAACGCTGGTGTTGGTGTTGCAGCAAAACCAACACCAGTCTCAACACCAAAATTAAAGTGTGTCGGTGTTTGGGGTAGACCTCGCAAGATTCTGACATATTTCCGGTCATTTCTATATTTATTTATTATAGTCTTCTTTAAAAACAGGGTAGGTGCATTCAGTTATAAAAACTGCTTTACAAGCACGCCCTGTGTACAATGAATATATACATACAATGAAAAATACAATGAATAAAGATGAATATAAAATACATTATCATTCAAATATATAATTAAAATACAAAACAG